>JAQNDB010000426.1:0-86662 GCA_029204045.2 Tillandsia leiboldiana | reverse complement strand
TGTGGTTTAGTAGAAAAACCAAATATCAAAATTTCGTATCTTGGGAGTCGATGTTTATTCTGCAGTGATCGCGGAAAAACTTGGTAAGTTCGACTCTCGAAGCGAACCGAAGGGATTTTCATGGGTTTTTTATACTAACAGCAGGCATATGGTTTTAACTTGAATGCTAAAAAACGCCATGATAGAAATTATAACTGTTAGAAGTAGATGAAGCTTTCCCCTTTGCATCTGGATAAATCTACCCTTGATATGGTATGTCTCTAGATGATGATACTCCTGTAATGCATCTTCTGTAAAACTCTTTCAATAAAGTTGATGCATCTAATGGGTCTTCAAGTTTATCTAATGTGCAGGAATTATCACATGTACCTCGACTACTCCATTATCGCAACCGTTACGCATACTCCAAGGTCACTCGGAATTCTAAAATTATTGGAGACCCACAAGAAGGAGTAAGAACTCGGTAGGATAGTTGGTCTGTGGAGTCGCATGCTACGTTCCATGATTGACCAAAGAATATCGATGAAGCTCTTCAGGATGACACTGGATTGAAGCAATGCAGGAAGAGCCCATCAGTTCGAACGAAACAAAGTCTGGGAATTAACGAAGCCTCCGAAGCAACACAGCGTGATTGTACTAAATGGATTTCAGAATAAGAAGAACGAGGATGGTACATCATCAGGAATAAAGCACGCTTAGTTGCTCAGGCTACCTCTCTAATTGAAGGTATAGACTTTGATGAAACGTTCGCCCCGTAGCTAGACTCGAGTCCATTCGTATCTTATTTGCAATTGCTTGTCGTTTTTAAATAAAGTTATTTCAATGGACGTTAAGAGCGCGTTTTTAAATGGGTTTTTAAATGAGGAAGTTTATGTGGCTCAACCGAAAGGTTTTGTAGACTGTAAATGTGAGGTCCCGGATCCCCCGCGTAGGGTTTGCTGGTGTTGGGCAGCTTTTTGTGGCTGTTGGAGTGTTTGTGCGCATGGCGGGCCCGAGAAATGGATTTGTGTTGTAATTTGGGATTTAGTTGCATCACTGGAGGCCTGTGTGGTGTGTTCGGTGGTGTTTGCGCGCAATTTGGACACAAGTGTTGGACTTCGGGCTCAAAAAGGGATCCCGTGGAAAATTGGGGGTCCCGTCGAGTGTTTAGAGGTGGTTTCGCGCGGCGTAGATGTCAAATTTGGACTTCGGGCGAAGTTTGGATAAAAGATTACCTCTCCGGTCGCCTTCGGGAATTTCTAGAGTTGGAATTTGGCAAATCAGACTTCAGAAATTGGACCCGGTGCGAAAACCGGATCAAGTGGGCTATCCGGGGGCATTCGGACAAATTTTCGGTTGAGAATTTGAAGAATCGGACATCGTTTTTGGATTCAGCGCGTGAAATCGTTGAGAATGGACTATTTACTTGTTTGTTTTGGAGCCCGGTGGAAGTGCGCGTTTTTCGAGGCGGCGGCGGCTCGGATCCCGAGGAGAGAGGCACGCGTTTCGAGGAGCGTACGGACGCGGCATGGGCGCCTGGCGCGCTTCGGCACGGGACGCGCGGGGGCCGCCACGTGGCGGGCCCCCGTTGGCGCCAGCGTGGGCGCGGGGGCACGCGTGCCCGTGTGGCGCGCGCGTGTCCCGCGCCTGGGGTGGCACGGTGTAACGCGCCTGTGTGGCGGGCGCGTTGCCGCGTGCCGCGTGGCACCTTGGGCGCGCGCGTGGACCGGGCGCGCGTGCCCATGTGCTGTGGACCGCGCTTGGGGGCTCCCCATTCGTCGCCGCCGTGGACCGGACCCGTGGACCGGATCCGTGGACCACCCTCCATCCTTTCTCTTTTTCTTCTTCTTCTTCTTTCTCCCCCGCGCCATTTCTCCTCCTTTTTCTTTTCTTTCTTCTCCACCCGAGCGAGAGAGGGAGTGAGGAGGGAATTTTTTTGGGTGGTGCGGCGGCGCGCCGTGGACCTCGCAGAGCGCGCGAGGTGTTCCAAACGGAGCGGTTGGGCGGCACGGCGCAGTCGGGTAGGTCCCGTATTGTTTTTGCGGTATTTTTGGCACAGTTTGGGGCGTTCTTTTGGACAGTAAATTGACCCTCTTGCTCTTATCTGTGTTAGGGACCGTGTTACTGCACCGTTTTGCGTGCGGACTCCGTTTTGCGTGCGGTCTCTGGCACTGTGCACCGTTTTGCGTGCGGACTCCGTTTTGCGTGCGGTCCTCCGGCACCGTGCACCATTTTGCGTGCGGACTCCGTTTTGCGTGCGATTTCCAACACCGTGCTCCGTTTTGCGTGCGGACTTCGTTTTGCGTGCGGTCTCCGGCACTGTGCACCGTTTTGCATGCGGACTCCGTTTTGCGTGCGATCTCCGGCACCGTGCACCGTTTTGCGTGCGGACTCCATTTGGCGTGCGGATTCTGGCACCGTGCTCCGTTTTGCGTGCGGACTCAGGCAGCGGGCATCGTTTTTGCGTGCGAATCGCGTGGAGGCCAATTGCAAGTGTCTACAAGAAATTGGTGGCAAATCGAGGTGGGTGGTCTTATCTCCAAGTTTTATGGACTGTACAGTAATTCTACTGATGTAGGACTATACATGATAGTTTATTTTCTTATATAGCATGCCATATTGTAGGAATTGTTATTCCTTTTATCATCTGTTCATATAGCTATCTTGGAACTTGACCTAGCACCCCCGTCATATGTTGCATGTGTAACCAGACCAGTAGAAAACCCTCACTTGGGCTAGTGTTATTTATGTTTAGACACCCACACTGTTTTTCTATTCCTGGACATAGTGTTATCCTCGCCCGGGTAGTGGGCCGAGAGGTCGGGACTGTCTTTTAGTGTGGGATGCATTTGCACTCGTGCTTGGGAGCAGAGTGGAGTCTGGTAGTTGTAGTGGGTTGCTTATCCGTGCCGGGAGCCGTTTGGGTAAACGGTAGTCCCGGGAGGTCTTGTATCCCTGTTGTGCTGTCGTGGGAGGGAGCCGTTGAGCAGACGGTAGTCCGGGGCCGTCGAGTATCTTCCGGTCAGTGTTGTTGGGAACCGTTGTGGTTGACGGTGGTCCCAGGTCGTTGAGTGTTGTCCGACCAGTATTGTTAGCGTGAGTTGTGGGTCGTTCCTGGCTGTGGAGTACCTCCAGCCAGTGTGCTTTGTGCTGCGAGCTGTTGGAGAGGCTAGTGTCTCGTGTTTCGTGCGAGCTGATCAGCTGAGTCGTCGAGAGTGCTCCGACTGTTGGGCGAGATATTTGGGGATCTTGAGTCCTACCGTTCTGAGAGTGAGCGTGGATCTTGGCTATAGCCTGCTTATGCCAATGTTTGATACTCTATGCCGCGCCGTTTTCCTCAGTTGGAGTCGCGTCCCTGAGATGCCGCTGTGGATACGATGGTTGGCCTGTTGAGGCAGTTTTCCGAAGTGGATGCAACGATGGGCCTGTTGAGGCAGTTTTGCGCGAGGGGTGAGTTAGTCGGACAGGACGCCCCACGTAAATCCCGTCCTCATGCGGATGTGTGGTAGTGGGCAGGTGCGTTCCTAGTCGACAGGCGCAGGCTTGACTGGACCCTATGAGGCAGTCAGTTCGATTGGGTCGATTGAGCACCTTGGGTGCGTGTGGTCACATTTACTTTTATCTGTTCCACTTTTTGAGCATCTAGATAGAGTAGCTCCAGCATTTCTTGTTCAGATTTCATTGCACTGTTATCTTTTGCCTCTAGTAGACTTAGTGGGCAGACCGTTGGGCTTGTTGACGGCACCCACTGAGAACTACTGTGGGAAGTAGTTCTCATACCTGTCGTGGTGTCTTTTTCCCCAGGAGCTTCTTTTCCTGTTCCTGTTGCTCCAGTTGCTGATCCTTCTGACCGAGGCGAGGGAGTCGCGAGCTAGTTCCCTACCCGTCGTTGGAGTGTAGCGGTACCCCTCCAGAGGAGAGCTTCAGTAGATTAGTTTACTTCTTTTTCCTGTGTTGAGAGACCTTTGTTGTGAGGTATAGAGTTGTACTTTATTTTACAGTTTGAGAGACTGATGTAGTGAGGATATTTGTTTTGAGAGCTCGTACACTGATGTTTTTATTGGAGATATCTCCCTTTTGGGTTTTTGTATCAGAGGACTTTTTATATGATCGAATTTGGGAGATGGATATTGTATTTATTTTCAGTTGTACAGTGTTTGGATTTCAGTTTTTAGTAGTTTACTTTCAGCTCTGATATCTGTATACTGTAGTTGATTCTTTTTGCAGGTTAGACGCTTCGTTTGTACGGCAGTTTCCGTACAGATGGCGGATCTGTTAGCGAGCCCGGGTCGCAGTTTCGACCCCGGGGCGTGACAGTAAACAACCTAACCATGTTTTTGGTTTGAAAAAGACTCTTTACGGTCTAAAACAAGCACCGCGAGCGTGGTACGAAAGGCTAACAAAGCACCTGTTGGAAAAGGGCTACACTCGAGGGGGAGCTGACCGGACTCTCTTTGTGAAGCATTATCAGGATAATTTCATTGTAGCACAAATCTATGTCGATGACATTGTATTTGGTGCAACTAGAGACAATGATGCTTCTAAATTCGCTGAAACCATGGAAAGCGAATTTGAGATGTCAATGATGGGTGAACTGACATATTTTCTTGGATTGCAAGTGAAACAAAATGATGATGGCATCCATTTGTGTCAATCCAAGTATGCAAGGGAGTTGGTGAAGAAATTCGATTTAGAAAACTCTAAAGATTTTCCGACTCCTATGGGAACTAGCAACAAGGGATTAGGAAGTGAATCTCTTAGTGAAAGTGTAGAAGAGAAGCTTTATCGCAGTATGATTGGAAGTCTACTCTATCTCACGGCTAGTCGCCCGGATATATCCTTTAGTGTTGGAATTTGCGCGAGATATCAATCAGCACCAAAGGAGGATCACCTGAAAGCGGTGAAAAGGATCATCCGATACGTCAAAGGTACACTAAATTTCGGAATTTGGTATCCTATGGGAACAAGTCTTGATATTATTGGATATTCAGATGCCGATTGGGCAGGATCTGTGGATGATCGGAAAAGTACGAGTGGTGCATGTTTTTACCTTGGCCATTGCCTTGTTGCATGGCATAGTAAAAAGCAAAACTGCATTGCACTCTCGACTGCCGAAGCGGAATATATTGGATATCATAATAATTCATTTGATGCAATGATCATTTATGTCAATTAAGTCATCTTTGTTTTGATCAAAGTCAATTTCTCTCTCAATGATCTCTTGGTATAGTTTTTATCTTATTTGACTATTTAGTCGAGTATGAAATCGAGATCAATTTTTGGTTGAATACTTTATATTTTAAATAATTGATAGCCAATTGAGGGGGAGTCAAAGAAAAAGTGTTATGCTCAAAAGATGTGGAAAGAGTTACATCCCAATGAGGAGTGTGAAAACTACCACCACATGGAGGAAAGAGCTACCACCTCGGTCGTCCGAGTACTGTGTGCAGCTACCACATGTATACCAAGCATGGTTTTTCATGATTGATTAGATAAAATGTTTTTTGGAATACTTGACTCTGTCAAATTCCAAGGTTGGTATAAGGTGGGGATTTTATTGAAAGATGCTCAGAGAGCCACTCCTTACAATAATTTGACTAGATATATTATCTAACTTATCTGGGATTTCAAACATCTATTGATCTTGTATTTCATTTTCTTTACCAAATTGATGATTTGATAAAGGCATTACTCATAAGATCATGTTAGATGTAATTGAAGTTGTTCAACTTTAAGGGATTTAATTTTTATAAATTTTTGTTTCATTTGTTGAATATTGTTGATAGATTTTGCATAATCTATTTCTTATTGTATGAAACGATATTTTTCATTTAAAGTTGATACACAAAAATGCTTACATACTTTTTCTGGATTTTGTGGAATTTTTCTGAATTATTCTGAAGAAAAAGTTGGAGCTGATCCGGATTGGACAAGCCGATCCGGATCCCGAACGCAGGTATTTCCTGCGGGTAGCCGATCCGGATTGAGTTTACGATCTGATCCGGATCGCGTCTAGGGTTTTATATAGAACAAAAGGGTTTTGATTTCTTTTTACTTCAATCTTTTGTTCTTAAGTCTCCAGAGCTTCTCTCTCTAGAATTTATCCTTTTTGGAGGCTTCCAAACTCAAGTTCTTCGATTCTAAGTAAGTTTTCTTGATCAAAATCTCGGTTTTTCACAGTTTTTCATATTTCTCCTCAAAACGTGATGAAATTTTTGTATCTTTTTCGTTTTGGATTGATTTTTGATCAAATTTCTTTTGAAATAAGAACTCTGGGTAGATTAGTTTTGATTATATGCTAGGTATTCTCCTGATTAACGGATTTTTAGGCTTCGATTTCTAAAAATTCGGTTTTAGGGCATATAACAAGAATTTTTGAAAATCATGGAATTGATCTATTTTTAAAATTTTTTTTGGAAAACTAATTTGATTCCTAGTCTCTCTACATGATAATGATTGTTTAGGTACAATTTTTCAAATTTTTGAAAATAAACGATTTTTGTCGTGTTCTTGAGTTGTTGCTCACAGGATTCTCCTCTTCACAAACAATAGCAAAATGGTGATCACCTGGATAATTTTTCTACTTACTGCAATGGTTCACACGAGAGCAACAAACAAATTGAAAAGAGCAAAGAAAACTGAGCGGAAAGGTGAGTTTGTTTTTGTTAATGACTTAGAGACTGAATCTGAAAATGAAGAGGTGAATTGGGACGAATTGATGGACGATGAAACAATGCCTATCAAGTTGATGCGAAAGACCCCTGATTCACTAAAAGGAAAGACTGCTATGGATAAAGGTAAAGCACCAATGACATCATCTATCTCGATGAAAAGAAAAAGACTGGCTCGACGGTTTGGACGAGCACGAGGGTTTGAAATTAATGAACCAATTGCTCCGGATTCTCCACCCCGTGAGGAACAAGTGTTCGTTAATGCGGATCGCCTAAGGGCGTTTGAGAATCGTGAATGCATTGGCGAGAGGCATGTTAATATTGGGGCTCTACGAGACCACTCCCCGGAGTTTGGTATTTTGATTGAACAAGCAAACCTTCTTCAAGTATGCCGATTCCCAGAAATGCTTGGATATTGTCTGCATCACGTAAGGACTTTCTATACAAATGCACGACACTTTCGAGAAAATGAAAACGGTCCGATGGAGTTTTACACGAATATCCAAGGCACGAGGTTTAAAATTACTCCACAACTGATTGGTGAAGTTTTGGGAATGCAAGCCAGCAAGACAGGAGTTAACTACTTGAAAGGAAAGAGTTTGACAAACACGATGTGGCAAATGGTTATAAAGGGAATATGTTTGGAAGGAACTCAATCAACGGAGAAATCTGTCAAATCCAAAGAACTTCGTCTTGAGTACTGGTTCCTGAACTTCATTACATGTTACAATATCCTTCCAAATATGCAGACGAAAGTCTTGAGATGGGATCGAATGCTGTTTTTGTATCTCTTAGGACATCCGTCAGAGGCAATGGGATTAAATATCAACATTCCGTACATTATTTGGAATAGAATGACAAGATATGTTGAGCATCCTCATCCCACGGAAAGAATCCTATTTCCATTGATTATAATGAGGATTTTAAAGAAATTTCAGGTTGATATTAGTTCAACAACTTATCATCACTGTTTGGGCATGATCGATGAATCCATCATTGTTAAGTCCCTTCATAAGCTACCTCATGTATTCCTCCTTGCGGAACGAAACCCAGTGTCGGCACTTCCGCATCACCATCACAACCAGCACCCGCACCAGCGGATGAAGCATCAGTCTCATCCATCTATAAAGAACAACAACGTTTATCCTTTGAGCAAGAACAGATTACGAAGGAACAGAAGAGAATTTTCGATGAGCTTGAAATCATTACAGCAGCTCAAATCACTTTGACGAAGAAGGTCACGTCAATGAAAAAGTTAATGAAGAAAATGTTCTCGAAGATGGGTTGTACGAGCTCTGAGGACTCTGAGTCCGATGATTGATTCTTACTAATCATTTTTGTGCAGGTTTCTCATTTTTTTTAGTTAGTTTGGTTCTCAAAGTTTTTGAACTTTTAACCTCTCCTTATTATTTTTGTAATTTTGGCTACTTTTGTGACAAAAAGGGGGAGAGAGAGAGATGAACAATGGTTGGTTGGTTTGTGAAAAGAACGAACAATGGTTTGTGAGAAGAACGTTAAACCTTGAACAACGTTAAACTTTGAACCTTGAAAGGTAAGTATAACTCAACTTTGGTTTTGTATTGTGATTGCATTGCATGTCTCGACTAACTATTCGACTATTTGGGCATGTAATATTACTAACAAGTTGTGTGATTACTAACTAAGTTATGACATTTTGAATTTTACTGCTTAGAAGATATGTCAATGTCTGATTGTGATCTTATTACATATCTGAATTCGTGAATGTCATGGTGAGTATAAACTCTATCTCTGTTAGGTTTTGAATGATAAATATTCTTGAGGTATCTAACGATCTCTTTTGTCAAGAATGATTTCTTTTTGCAGAGAGTGCAGATGTCTAAGTCTAGAGTCTGTTTTAGGAGTGTATCTCATGTATTTAATTTTGGATCTCCATTGTAAATTTTTGTTGTATGGTGATAGCAACAAAAATATCTTTTTGAATTTTCTTAAGTGGATTTGTGTTTTGTCACGAAACCGCCAAAGGGGGAGATTGTTAAGGATTTTGTTTTGGCGCATTTCGTGAAAGTATCGAGTCTTGAAGATTGAAGGTTAAGAAGTTTGGATTATATATCTCAATCTCAAGAAAGAAGAATTCAAAAGGATCAGGTATATTTAACTAATTAATTTTGGTGATCCGAATACTTCTTATAGTGTAGAAACACTTGGATGAATTTTTAATTGCATAAAAATCAAAAACTGGACATGGGACATGTTCAGGATCCGGACCAGACATTTCAATCCGGATCCCGAAGGGTGTTAGTTCATACGCAAATCCAATCCGGATCCAAGCCATTTCTGATCCGGATCCCGAACATTGGTTTTTGCTGAAATATATGAACGATCCGGATCGGGCATTTCAATCCGGATCCCGAACCTTTGTTTTCTGGGAATTGTCTGTTTCGTTACGACAATCCGGATCGCCGTAAATCCGATCCGGATCGTCGTCCTGTAAAATTCCAGAAAAAGTTAGTTTTTGATTCTTATTCTCTTCCATCAGTTTCTAACCTATAAATAGACCTTTTGATTTATTTTCTAATAGAGCCGAATAATCCTAATAAATCAAAAGACGGCCATATAAATCCACATATAGAGAAGAAAGGAAATCAATAGATTTAATCTTATGTTTCTTCATCTATATTGATTGATTTGATTCTAGGTTTTCATACTCATATTTTGAGTAGAATCAAATCAATGAATACTTAGATGGTATTTCCGATCTATTTCTAATCTAAGTATTCGGCGGATCATCACCACCCAAAAAACAACGATTTTCTAAATCGGCGCGTGGACTCGCGTGACCTTGTGGATTCAAGGTGCAACCGCTTTCGTGGATTCGGAGCGAAGTACGTTCGTGGATTCGAGACGTGCTACTGGGTGAAGACCGTGGATTCGGTCAGACGTTGTGGATTCGGCGTTGGACGCTAATCGTGGATTCGAGCAGCGTTGCGGAGCGAGCGGAGAAGATCTACTAGGAGCGTATGGAAAAAGGTCGAGTCGTCTGTGAGTACGGTATATCACCTTTGTACGTGTTATAATTCTAGTGGATTTCGCCGTGTTATCGGTCCCGTGGTTTTTTACTCCGGTGTTGGAGTTTTCCACGTAAAAATCTTGCGTATTATATTTTTATTTCCGCATTGGGTTTTATTACGCAACGATTTTTGAGTGTTTATTGTTTACACCTATTCACCCCCCTCTAGGTGTTTTTTCCCCTATTTAGATCATTATTAATATAACCCGACATCTTTGATATTTATCTTGTATTCTGCAGTAGTGTTTATTGCATTTTGCATATTTTTCTATTTGTTGTTTAATGTTTTACTTCCTCTTTTTTTTTTGTGTCGAGGACTCTCCGAACACTTGATTTATATGTTTCATCTATAATCCAGTGAGATATTTTTGTAGAATTGATGCATCTTTGGAAGCTTTCCAAAGGAAAAGAATCAACTAAATTTATTACATATTTTGTGACTTATTTGATAGCTAACTATTTATAAGGGAGGTTTTTGGCCTTTGATTGTATAGTTTGAGAGAGTTGATTTAATTATAAGTTCTTTGTCTGAAAAGTTGGTAGAGTTTTTTTGAGTTACATATATGTTGGAATTGGTGAACTGTTAAAAATTATGCATCAAAACTATTTGTGTTAAACAGATTTAATTAGTATGTTATTGCCTTGTTTGTGCTGAGTTGTATGTATGGTTTAATTTTATTGGCTATATATTTGAACAAAGACTTATTAAAGAAATTTTACAATTGGGATTTATTTTTCAGCAATCATTTGTTGAATAATTAGGTGTCATCTCAGTTTGCATGTAAAATGTTATAATAAGTTGTTTCAGTTTTATACAGCTATACAATGACTTGTTGAAATTCAAGCAATTTTTTTTAATCATCATTTTGACAAGCAAATCATGTGTTGGATATATTGTTCACTAAAGTGCTGAATTTTTTGTTGTTTCATAGTCTAATAGTTTTTTTGTTTTCTTCTAATGCTGGGTTTGATTACTTAAAGAGAAGCAATCTGTGTAAGAAAGTAATCAGATATGCGCAGCGGAAAAAGAAACGCAATTAAAAATTTTCTTAAAAACAAAGATCACCTCATGTATTGTTTTAGATCGAAAAAGGTAATCTAATTGATCTTATCAATTAGGATTTAATTTTTACCTTGCGCGGGTCGAGATCACCGCAAAGCCGACGATCGTTGGTAAAAATTGTTCGTCCTTGATAGCCGCGCACGCACCCGGCCTCTACTTGTGTCCACACGGAATCACGCCCTTGATCGAAATAATCGATCGCCTTGATTCGCGATCCAATCACGAATTAACTCTCGCGTCGATGTAAGGAGGATGAATCGATCTTCTAATTGTGCTAGCAATCTTCCGAAGATCGAGAACAATGAATTAGTTGTGGAGGACTTGAGGAAGAGGATAGGCGGCTAGGGTTTTCTTTTTCTCCTTTATTTCTCTCGTACAAAATATGTCACATACGACATATATTTATATTGAGAAAACCCTAACCCTAATTCTAATCCTAATCGAATTCTAATCCGATTTGGATTATCCATTATCCTTAAGTTAGTTTCAATATGAATCGAATCCGAATCCTAATTCGATTCGTGTGTAACATTTACACATAAGTCCTCAAAATATTTACTAACGATTAGTAAATACACCATGCAACTTTTGCACTTAAATACCTCTAATTTATAATAATTGCAAATTAGTCCTTTTACTAATAAATTAGTAAACTTTAGTATTGTGATTATAATTAATCCATTCTATAGACTTCTTTATCATCTCCTTAATATCGATCATGCGCGATTCCTTATGTGTGTGACCTAATAGGTTCAATTCTATCTGGTAGTGAGATATGATGCGATCCCCATCGACATCATTATCGAAACTCTTTTTGATGGATCAAACACTTTTGATTCTTCCATAGTATAATAATTATTCGCCTATAATTATTCTTATTGGTTCCCACAATCCACCAGTGACGCCTAGCAGCATATAGTGGCAATCCAGTCAGAAGTGAATATTGGACTGAACCTCAAGGTGCAGTTACCGTACAATACAATCCTTCTATCGCATAGTCCCAACTGAGTGGAGGTCATGGAATACTCGTCAAACCCCATCACCCGTTATATGACAATTGATTGGGCAGAAGCTCATATGGTTACTCTTGGAAACAACTTTCCATGAACTATATTACCCCGGCCGAGGATTTCTGAGTTTTGCCTTACAAATAGCATAGGACTAATTATCTCTCTACCGAGACCGATAGATCCCCTGTAAACAAACACCCATTCCTAATATGAACCGACTGCAGCCAACATATACTACTAAGACCCGTGACTCCGATCAGAGTTTATTGTATAATCAAACTACAGTAGCCTCATATTGAATGGCCGTGGTGTCGCAGGTCTAAGGATCAGTTGTACTACTGCAACATCGAATCAGTTACTGACGAATGAGTAGACATCCATGTAACTATTCGTAATTGGTCACGCTCAGTGCCCTTGTTCTCTAACAACCACCTGCACGTTCGCTCCAGTGTCCACACACTGATGACTTGAGACTCGTCATCCTAAAAGAGAGCGGCACATACATCAATCTTACCGGATCAATTATCGTCCCCATGATGATCCTTCGATTGAGAGCATCTATGACTTAATCACCAATAATATGTATCTCAAATTCTTGACTGTTAAGAATATACATTATCATCTCATTAATTCAAAGGACGATTCATGGACACATTAAACATGAATGGCATAAGATGCCCAAATAATAATAAAGATCAAGTATAAATATGTCCCATATAAAAAATGCGTCAGCCTGATAGGCTTTTGGGGCATACAACTAACAATCTCCCACTTGCACTAAAGCCAATCAGTCATGTATCTAATGCCCATCTTCTCAAGATGAGTCTCTAGTTTCTGCTGAGTCAAAGCCTTAGTTAGCGGGTCCGCCACGTTATCTGCGGAGGCAACCTTCTGCACTTCAATATGTTTATCTTTGATGTACTCTCTGATCTTGTGATTCCGCCGCTCGATATGTTTGGATTTCTGATGAGATCTCGGCTCCTTAACTAATGCTATGGCGCCATTATTATCACAATATAATGGCAGGGGATCCCTACTAGAGGGAACCACGCCAAGCTCAGTGATAAATTTCTTGATCCAAACAGCTTCCTTAGCAGCTTCAGATGCAGCGATGTACTCCGCCTCCATAGTAGAATCAGCAATCGTCTCTTGTTTAGATCTCTTCCAAACTATTGACCCACCATTGCAAATAAATAGATACCCAGACGAAGACTTTCTATCGTCTATATCAGACATAAAGTCTGAATCTGTATAGCCATTAACTTTGAGTTCTCCACCTCCAAGAACCAAGAACATATCCTTTGTTCTTCTCAAGTACTTAAGGATATTCTTTACCGCTACCCAATGCTCTTCGCCTGGGTTCGACTGATATCGACTAGTGACGCTCACAGCTTGTGCTATATCAGGTCGAGTACATAGCATCGCATACATTAAACTCCCTATTGCGGAAGCATAAGGGATCCTGCTCATGCGACTTCTCTCTTCAGGTGTCTTAGGAGACATAGTCTTAGAGGTGAATTCCATGTCTTAGAGGTACCATACCCCTTTTGGAATTCTCCATGCTGAACCTTTTCAACACTTCATCTATGTACATAGCTTGCGATAAACCAAGCAGCTTCTTAGGTCTATCCCTGTAGACCTTTATCCCTAGGATATAAGATGCTTCTCCAAGGTCTTTCATAGAAAACTCTTTGGATAACCATAACTTCACCGATGTTAACATAGGAATGTCATTCCCAATTAGGAGTATGTCATCCACGTACAATACGAGGAAGGTAACAGCACTCCCACTAACCTTTTTATACACACACGGCTCTTCCTCATTTCTGATGAAATCGAACGATTCGACTGCATCATTGAAACGAGTGTTCCAACTCCGAGAAGCTTGCTTCAACCCATAAATGGATCGTTGAAGCTTGCACACTTTATGACTTCTATCTTTGGTAGTGAAACCCAAAGGCTGCTCCATATAGATTTCTTCTTCAAGATATCCATTCAGGAAAGCAGTTTTTACATCCATTTGCCAGATCTCGTAGTCATAATGTGCAGCAATAGCAAGCAGAGTTCTGATAGATTTAAGCATGGCTACAGGTGAAAAGGTATCCTGATAGTCAATGCCTTCGCGTTGACTATAACCTTTTGCTACCAGCCTAGCTTTATAGGTCTCTACCTTTCCATCAGAACCAATCTTTCTCTTGAAGATCCATTTGCATCCAACGGGTACAATACCCTCCGGTGGATCAACTGTAGTAACCGTTATTTTTAAAATCCAAATTTTAAGTTTAAATAATCTCCTGGATTATTTAAATGGCAAAAATGGGAAATTAGTGGTGCAATAGTGGCCCTAAGATACCGGTTTTTGATCGGGGCCTGATCTCGAAAATCCGAGAGCACCATTGCGAACGTATCGACGAAACATGAAAAGTTCATATTCACTTGTCGACGATCCAACGGTCGGATCTTCCGCAAAACAGCGAAGAAGAAAGGGTCCCACAACTTAAGTTGTGAATAGTAACCCTGTATTTTAAATTCCCTTTCGACCACTAACGGCCGATTCACTATCTAGAACCCTGACATAGGGGTATGAGTAGTCAAACCTAGCTAATTTCGACGTTCTTAGCGCAATGGCACTGACGGTTTTCGTGTTTGGCAATCCGGGTGCATCGAAATGCGTGCGTCAGTATGCGATATAAGAAACATCATGGCCCGAGATTTTATACGAGTGCCGAATCAAGCAAATGAATACACTACTTGATAGATCTCGACGAGCCGGACGTCGTGGCGAAGTCTGTTTCGCAATTCGACGATCAGGTTGTCTCGTAATGCGCGAAAGATGCCGAAATTATCGTTTTTCTCCAAATATCTTAAGTGTTCTTGGGCCAAAGCCTTTGGGGCTTTTAAGTTGGGCTTCTGCCAACCTCTGGAGCCCACGAATGCTGCTGAGGAAGTTGGAAGGGCAGCCCGGGGTGGTGGTCAAGAAAGAAGCAAATAACCCATTTAAGTTGCCTTGTTCTTTGGGTAGCTGTGGAGGGGAACTCGATGAGCCAAGTTGGTCCCGAGGTCTCTCCACCACTTCCCCGTGCCACCAGCATAAACAGAGTTGCTGTGGTGGCCGGAGCAAAGCATCCCCAAGAAAGATAATCCAAGGAAAGAACCCGAGAGAGAGAGAGGAAGGAAAAGGTTGGACCAACTTCTTCCTAAGTTGATCTGGAGTGCTCTGTGAGCTTCCTTGGTGTCTCTGGAGCATCCTGGGTACTTGCCGAGGTCACGCGAAGGAGGAGGAAGAGAACCGGCTTCTTCCCTTCTTCAACAACTCCGGCAGAGGTGAGTGCTCTAAACCACGGTTTGTTTTAGCCCGAGACCTCTAGCAGTAGCTTAGTTAGGTCCTTGTGATGCTCCCTGCACAGCCCTAGCTCCCCATGCACACTGGTTTGTCGGCGGGAGAAATATCTCGCCGGAAACCTAAGGTTGCTCCGCCACGGCCGTTCTCTGCAACCAGTGGACCAAAATGAGAAATAAAATGATGGAGTTTTACTGTTGGAGCCAGTGATCAACTCCACCAAATTTGGTGGAGTTTGATCAAGCTAAACAATGGCAGTTTAAAGCCCTAGTTTTCGGGTATTGCGCATGTTGGCCGAGCTACGTGCTCCGGCGCCGGCGAGCTTCCCTACCGCCGGCCACAAGCCCAGAAGTCTTCCTGGGAGTGAGGGGATTGCGTTCATGCAATTGCATGGCACCCATGCAGCATCAAAGGTTGGCGGCCATGGATGACCCGAGAATGGACCAAAACTTGGTTGCCGGTGCTCCGGCCATCTTCGGTCGGGATGGGATGGTCAGGAAGCTTCCAGGGATGAATTAGAGACTTTCCGTCCAAGTTAAATGGCTTCAAGTTGCCTCTGTAGAAAACCGCCATTAGAGGTGAAGAAGCTCCAAACCGAGCTTGCTCCGCCGCCGTCGCTGCCATGCCTTGTCGCCGGGCACAGGTTCAGGTAAGTTGTGGTGTGGTTTAGCACCTGTTGGTGCCAATGGTTGAGGTCCAGAAGTTTTGGTTGAATGGTCACCATTTTCGAGGTTTGACCTTCGTCTTCCTCCTCATGCCCGCGACCAACCGTGGGTTTAGGCTTGCTCCAAGTTGCATAGAAATGCTCCTGCAACTTGGAAGAGCATTTCCCTCCATCTTGGGAAGCCCCAGGTGCAATGGTTGCTGAGAACAAGCTCGGGCAATGAGTTTGGTAGTTGTTAAGCTTTTGTGCACATAAGGTGTTTGATGAAATGCCACAGTGAAGATTTTGTTGGATGTTGGCTTCGACTAAAGAATGAAAGTTGCTCCAAATAGTCCCCTGAGCTTGATGCTCACTTCGGATCAAACAGAATCTGTGTGGAATTGTGTTTGGAGCATTGTGAACCTCTAAGTGAGAAAGAGTGTTGGATCCACTTGATCCAGCAGATCTGGGTTGCAATTAGAGCAAGCCCCAGGATTCTTGTGCTGTTTTGGGCAAAGGGCTCAAGCAGATTTTCAAATGGCACAGTAAAACTTTAAATGAGAGGTTGTCAAGCCCTAGAATTAGTGTTATGGCCCAAGGTCTGTTCTGGGCTGTTTACGAAGCCACGACAGTAAGCTCCTGGCTAATTTGGGGTCACTGGACGCGATGCTCGCGTCGGATTTGGGTTTTGTTGAGCCAAACAAACAAAAATGCCTTTAGGCTATGTTAGAGAAGTGTATTATGGCCCGAAGTTTTCCTCGGGTTCCGTGCTGCTGCAAATGGGTGAGCACGGTTTTCAGCAAGTCGAGGGTCACCTACTGGAGGTGACTGTTCGTAAAAATAATGTCCCGATTAAGAGAACGAGCGAAAACGGCTCTCAAATTGCTATAAAAGTGCGATTTTTGGAAACCCTAGGGGCCTAGTTGCAATTGTGACCACTTGGGCTGCTTCGGGCAGCGTACACATGATCTCTAAATCCTTTGTTGGAGATCCCGGGACTTTAGTGAAGTTCCCCGTTTAGCTTGTCTGCACACAGTGTGTCAGTAGGTTGGGTATGAGAGTTTATTTTCTGACCTGTGCATATGATTCAGGTCCCAGCAGTCAGCCGCTGGCTTGCGAGCCATCCAGCAGCCACCGCGATCATCTACATTGAGGTGGGTTTATCTTCGGTCCGGGCTTTATCAGGTTGGCCCTATGGGGTGCCGTGGTAGGTCGGACCCCTGTTTTTGGTGTAGCCCTGAACCTATGTTTGAGCCTTTCTATTTGCTTTCATTCCAGCATTCAGTCATTTCAGCTATGTTTGCCTTGATCTTACAGTTGAGCTTTCTATATGCTTTCATTCTCAGCACTTAGTATGTATAGTGATATACATCTG
Source organism: Tillandsia leiboldiana (assembly GCA_029204045.2). Lineage (NCBI taxonomy): Eukaryota > Viridiplantae > Streptophyta > Magnoliopsida > Poales > Bromeliaceae > Tillandsia > Tillandsia leiboldiana. Next base: position 69,532 of record JAQNDB010000426.1, on the reverse strand, counting down.
GACTTATGCCATGCCTGATTGGACATTAGCTAGAGTGATTATCAGTTCACTTTATATCAGCATTTCCTATTCTTCTATTGCATATTAGAATAGGAGTTCAGCTTTTGCTATACAGCTTGACACATACCATGTTTGTTTGGTTATCAGCCTAGTTATATCACCATTTCCTGTTCTATGATGCATGATAGAATAGGAGTACAGTTCTGCTATTCAGTTTCAGTTACAGCTCAGATATTCAGCTCCTGTTGTTCAGATTCGTTTATACAGCATCCGTGATTGTTACAGCCTTCAGCATCCCGATAGGGATTTCTCGGCTTATTGCCGTATGTGTGGTCTTTAGACCATGAGCTTGAGCATCAGCATTATGATCGCCACAGAGCCAGCTGTTCTTTCGCGTACACCAGCGGGCTGATCCCCCGCAGTGGTGTACTTTACCGGTAAAGTGGTCAGCAGTGGCGACCCGTGAGCCCAGAGGGTTATAACAGCAGATTGGTGTACAGGTGGCATTTAGCCTGAGGTTCTGTGAGACCAATAGTGGCATTTAGCCTGAGGTCCCAGTAACCAATAGTGGCAATGATTGGGTACTTGTTGTTATTCAGCACTCCCAGTTTACAGCTTTGTTTATAGCATGTTCAGTTTCCTGCTTGTCAGCTTTATCAGTTATAGCATGATCATTTCCTGCTTGTCAGATTTATCAGTTATAGCATGATCAGTTCCTGCCTGCCAGATTTATCAGTATAGCATGATTATTTCCTGCTTGTCAGATTTATCAGTTATAGCATGATCAGTTCCTGCCTGCCAGATTTATCAGTATAGCATGATTATTTCCTGCTTGTCAGATTTATCAGTTATAGCATGATCAATTACAGTCATGAGTATCCTGCTTCCCTTCCGTGATTATCAGCATTTCTTGTTTACAGCATTGATATCATTGATTATCATACTAGCTCTGCTCTACAGCATTATTAGCTCTTGCTTGTATGATTTGCCAGTTACAGCATGCTTAGATTTTATATCTGCATCTTACCATTCAGCTTTCAGTATATCCTGCTTTTGCTATCCGCTTATCATTGTATCCGGTAGGTACGACTTGCTATTTCTCGGCCCGTCGTGCCCACTGGGATACACTTATGTGTGTCTCACACCCTCGGGTGACTGTTTTTCAGGTCAGTCAGGTGCTGGGATATTGGGGGGGGGATCCAGTGAGCTGTTGCGCTAGATTTGTCCCCTGCTTTTGGCCACAGTGGCCCAGTGATAGTACTTACAGTTCCAGTTGTTTATTGAAGTTTTATATTATACTTTGTGATGGATTTGTGGATGTTATAGTGTAGTAGTTTATGTTTATGTAGTTAAGTGATTGTTGCTCTCTGATTGTATCATTGCACTTGCCTAGCCGAGCATGTATAGGGGAGACTCTGTCCGTGTGGACAGAGGATTTTCTATGCATGTGGCGGTCTGTTAACATCCTGAGTTTAAAGTTGAACTCTGATTTTCAAAAAAAAAAAATAATAATAAAAAATAAAAATTTACCGCTGTTTTGAAACTCGGGGCGTGACAGATTAGATGGTATCAGAGCATAGGTATAAGATACCTAGGAAATGGTTAGGATTGAGCCCTAGGATGACTTGCGACTTACGCGAGAGTGCGGGGTTAGGAGCTCGAGTACGGTATGGTCGGTCGAGTCGTTTCCTATCCCTGATCAGTGTGATATAGCTTGGGATTCACGAGTATTCCGGCAGAGGTGGTGGTGACATTGAGCGCACTGGCGCTGGCATGGTTGTAGTACTGATCGATATCAGTGGCCTATGGGCCAGAGGGTAACCCTGATTGGGTTGGTGTGTATTCAGGTCCCACCTCTTGCATTGGATTTCGTGGATCGTTACTGTCATGCCCCGGGGTCGAAACTGCGACCCGGGCTCGCCAACAGATCCGCCACCTATGCCAAACTCCGCATAGGCGAAGCGTCCTACCTGCAAGAAAAGTGCTACAGCTAACAGATATCAGAGCTATAAGATAAAACTGCTGTATAACTAAAATCAACCACTGTACAACTGAACATAATACAACAATGTCCATCTCCCAAAACGATAATCATACAATATCCTCATATACAAAGGTCGAGACTCAACCGGGAGATACCTCCAATAAATATATCAGTGTACAGGCTCTCAATACAAATAAAATCCTCACTACATCAGTCTCTCAAAAGAGGAAAATAAAATAACTAATCTACTGAAGCTCTCCCCTGAAGGGGTACCGCTACTCTCCAAACATGGGTAGGGATCTAGCTCGCGACTCCCTCGCCTCGATCATCGACAGCAGAATCAGCAACACCCGCTAAGAATCTGCAAAACAAAGGAGAGGAAGAAAAAAGGAGGGGGAGAACCCCCAAAGGGTGTGAGAACTACACCAAAAAGGGAGTTCTCAGTGGGTACCATCGCCGGACCCGACGGTCTGCCCACTAAGTCCTCAAAAGATAAAAACTAACGAAAGCCGTAAAAACTGAAATAAGGAAGCTGGAGACTCTCAACAGCTAACAAGCCTCTATGCTTGCTATGCCTGCCTATGCCTGCCATGCCTGCCTATGCCTGCCATGCCTGCCTGCCTGCCTATGCCTGCTATACCTGCCTATGCCTGCCTATACAACGGTCAACAACTCACAATGACCTTGGGACCACCGTATCCCCAAACGGTTCCCAACAACACTAGCACTGGTCTAAACACGGCTACTAGACTCCACTCGGTCCCCCTGACACGAGTGTAACAGTAAAGTAAACGTTTGTAATAGACCCAATCTAGTGACGCCAGAAATACTGGTACAGCCTGCCTGCTGTCGAACTCATCTGCGGGAATACTGACCGACTACTGACCGGTACGGTCGCATCCCAAAATAGGTGACAGACCGACTACTGGCCGGTACGGTCGCACCCAAATTAGGTGATAGACCGGCTCCTGACCGGCACGGTCGCACCCGAATAAGTGACAGACCGGCTCCTGACCGGCACAGTCGCACCCACATAAGTGATAGACCGGTTCCTGACCGGCACGGTCGCACACAAATTAATGATAGACCGGCTCCTGACCGGCACGGTCGCACCCACATAAGTGATAGCCCGGCTCCTGACCGGCACGGTCGCACACTCCGATCAAAGTGGGAAAGCACAACCACTAAGGAAACCAAATACCCAATCTGGTGCATAAATAAATATCCGGTCGACCGCCCAATATCCGCGGTTGCCGCAAAGCCCCACACTAGTCCAACCTGTCCCAGACACTAAGTCCCGACTACACTACCCAGATCCCTGCTCGAACCCGAGCAACACTGACCACCTGACTAACAAAGAAGGAGAAAGGAAAAGCATGGTTTCTCCTAAGTCAAGTTCCAATAAGTAGTGTAGAAATAAAAGATGGCCTAACTACATGTCCATACAAGCATGCAAATGTCCTCAAGGAAATGAAAGGGGGTAAAGCATAATAATAGATCCTCTAGGAATAAACAACATGCCGGAATCCCTAAAGGACTAAACCTGTCCACAATCCAGGGTCCATCAACAGAATGATCATAATAATACCCGCACATAGATATAGCCCCCTACTCCATCGAGTAGTCATATCATAAAAGACTATGTGCAACCTGGCATGCTAAAAGATCATTACCAAAGCATATCAATCTGTATAATCTAGGCCATTATTCAAGCTTTTCCTCTCGATGCTAGATATGGGTTGTACATTAAACATGCATGATATCAGTCATGGAGGGGTGACATTCCCACAAGTACGCGTATATTCGCCATAACATAGTCATCCATGAAGATCTTATCATTGCCTTACACAGTTACTGATATTAAGCTTACCCACCTGAAGTGCTCAATCAGAGGCCAACCTGGAGTCGGAGAAGAGCGTGGCCACTTGCACGCACAATCTGCTGAACTCGTATCCATGGTACATGTCGCGCAAACCTCGGCTCCAAGCAGTGTTCCGAAAACACTCGCGAATCCTCCTGGGTACAACAAGAGGTCCTAAGTTACACATTATGATAAAATATCCAAGTATACACCATCTGCTGAAACCAGCCCCAAAGATGTGCAATTTTCACCTGCAGAACGGACTCAGAAAAATTCACCAAAAATACTGTCGCGTTCCTCGTGTCGATACCTTCGAAACGAGTACCTGCACGTTAAAATCCGAGTCCCGGAGGCCGAGTTACAAATTCCACAACGCGGTGAGCGCGAAAGTCCACAACAAACACAACTGTAATACTCTGCACAGTAAAGGGGAAAGAAGTATACCTTCGGGCGAATCTCAGAAAATTCCCCGAAGAACACGACGGTAATCCTTGCGACGCGTAGATCCAAAGAGTGTAAAGGCACACCTCAATCCGAGTCTCATACACCAAGTTGCACGCAAAACGGTGCACACACACGAGTCCTCGCGCATAACGATGCGCGGCCACCAAACCTGCACGCAAAACGATGTACGCTATTAAAAACCCGCACGCAAAACGGTGCACGTACCTCGAATCTGCACGCAAAACGGAGCACGATGCCGGAGTCCGCACGCAAAACGGAGTCCGCACGCAAAACGGTGCACGCCGCCGGAGTTCGCACGCAAAACGGAGCACGGTGCCGGAGTCCGCACTCAAAACGGAGTCCGCACGTAAAATGGTGCACGCCGCCGGAGTCCGCACGCAAAACGGAGCACGATGCCGGAGTCCGCACGCAAAACGGAGTCCGCACGCAAAACGGTGCACGCCGTCGGAGTCCGCACGCAACACGGAGCAGTAAAAATACGGTCCCTAACACAGATAAGAACAAGGGGTCAATCCAATGTCCAAAAGAACGCCCCAAAACTGTGCCAAAAATACCGCAAAAACACCGCGCGGGACCTACCTCGACTGCGCCGCCCGCCCATCTGGCCAAATGGGACGCCTAGCGCGCTCCACGAGGTCGCCGACGCGCCGCCGCACCCTACGAACTCCCCTCTCCCACTCTCCCTCTCGCGCTCGGGTGGAGAAGAAAAGGAAAAGAAGAAGAGAAATGGCGCGGGGAGAAAGAAGAAGAAGAAGAAAAAGAGGAGGGAGGGTGGTCCGCGAACCCGGTCCACGGATCCGGTTCACGGCGCCAGCCAATGGGGAGCCCCAACCCACCGGTCCACGAAGTTGGGCGCGTGCACCGGGTCCACGCACGCGCCCAGCGCGCCACGTGGCGCGCACCCACGCGCGCCACGCGGTCACGCAACTTGCGCGCCACACGGCCGCGTGACACCGTCCCCCCCGCAGGCGCGGGACACGGGGGCGCCACACGGGCGAGTGCCCCTGCGCGCCCGAGCGGGCGCCAGTGGGGGCCCGCCACGTGGCGGCCCCCGCGCGCCCCCCGCGCAGGCGGGCACGCTTCCCCAGCGTATGCCAGCGCGCCTGCTGCGCGCCTCGGGCGGCAAGCCGCCGTGCCACCTCGGGATCCGAGCCGCCTCCTCGGGATCCGCGCGGTCTCACCACGCCTCGAAAAACGTGCAACTCAACCGGGCTCCAAATCAAACAAGTAAATAGGCCATTCTCAACGATTTCGCGCGCTGAATCCAAAAACGATGTCCATTTCAACAAATTCTCATCCGAAAATTCGCCGAATGCCCCCGGATAGCCCACTTGATCCGATTTCCGCGCCGGGTCCAATTCTGAAGTCCTATTTGCCAAATTCCAACTCTAAAAATTCCCGAAGGCAACCGGAGAGGTGATCCTTTATCCAAACTTCGCCCCGAGTCCAATTTTAGTATCCATTGCGCACGAAACAACTTCTAAGCATTCGACGGAGTCATCAGACTACTCTCGTGATCCATTAATCACACTGAGTCCAACACTAGTGTCCAATTGGTGCACAAACGCCACCGACAAGCCACATAGGCCTCCAGGAGCTGCTGATCAACCAGTAATCACATTGCGGGGGTCCAGGTCCTCATATCCTCCCCCACTAAAGAAAGTTTCGTCCTCGAAACTAGCCCAATTCTACTAGGAGTCACAAACACCAAGGGTAAGTACTCAACATCATCATCTCCAGCTCCTAAGTCATCACTCACTCCCCGTGATTACTCCCCAACAACCACAACAGCAACATCCAGTACGGCATAGCCCGATTGCGCAATTCCCTCATCTCTCGAGCCAGAATTCGCAACGGGCGTCCCTCGTACTCCAAACACTCTTAGCGCTCAAATGGTGCGAGTTAATCACGGGCGAGGGATCCAAAAGCAAAACACTCCTGAGCCGAGACATGAAACAATACAGGGGCTCTATCAAAAGTCGGGGGAGACAAAATAACCACCAGTGCAACACGCACCAAACCACCACCTGGGTCAACTCAACCTAGGCAACCCGAAGCACACTCACACGATTATCCAATAAGGAAAAGAGCCCTATCAAGGAGGGGTCCTCACTCGGTCACTCCCGAATCTTGACCATCCGAGTGAACTACTCAGCCGCGGTCTATCATCCAAAGGAACCCTCAGGGACACAACCACAAGCCATGTTTGCCTCAACAGTCCACACAGCGCCAGCTGTGGAATCATCCAACTCAACCCCAGACAGCTTTCCTGCTCCAGGTATCCGCCAACGCCGTGGCCCTGTCTGGGTGATCTAGAATGCTTAATAATAACCCAACGATAACTCCACGGTCACAATAGAAGGCATCACTAAAACTAGCAGATCACTCTCCCAACACTGGAAATGCCAGCATTGGCGCTGGTATCGGTCTCATCATCCGATTGCCAAGCTCTCCTGGCACTGCCCAGTCCAAGAAGATCCTCACCTCGACAATAATTGTCGATCTTGGTCAATTCCCAAATAGTATCTGTCACGCCCCGGGGGTTTGTTTTAGCGGAAACGGCATTTTTTTTTTTGAAAGGTCTCTTTCTTCCCCGGTGCGTGCCCAGACCCGCCGCACATACAGGATCTCTCTGCAAACGGACAGAGTCTCCCCTGTACGTGCACGGCGTGTGGTTGAATACATCTCCCAAGCAAACATAACCATTCAAACACAACATTCAATTTCATACAACCAGTATTCTAAATATTTAAGCGCATGGCCACTTCAACTTGAAAGGATAAATCCACGGTTTTTAAAGAGTGCCCACCCGGCACTTAAGTTTTGAAAACGAGTTTCGAAATCAGCATAAACCCCAGGGTTTTGAAAACGGTGCCCACACGACACTTAGATTTTGAAAACGGTTTTCGCAATCTTTTCTTTGTTTTTGTTTCGCTTTTCAAATGGCCAGTAGGAAATAAAGGAGAAGGTAGTGCATAAACAGAAAATCAAATACCGACATCTACGTCGACCCCACAAGGGTATCGGGAACCTCACACATGCCCACAATATAAATGAAAAACCGAAAAGAAAAGGAAAGTATAAAGTTCAGGGTCTCCAACGATCCCGCTGTGTCCGCCCCGTCCTCACCGCCACCTACCTCTCCCCTCGCCTGGGCCCTGTCACGAAGTGGGAAGTCAGTGACTAATAAACGCCGTGCAAGGGAAAATAATAAAAAAACAAACCGTGGCGACAACCGGAGCAACCACCCTTTTGGGAAGGGGGGAGAAGTAACCTGCATATCTGCATCCTGTAATACCCGGCCGCGTCGGTCCACTACCGACGGCCCCATACCGTACCTGCAACACCGCGACCGCGCCGGACAACTAAACCGGCGGGTCGCTCCGCTCGCACCTAGGCGCCTCAACCCCACAACTAATAAGGGGCCCCCACTACGTCACCTCGTGGGTAAACACGGGTTCTACGACCTCTTTTCCGGAAAAGCGCACCCTCTGCGGTGGCCAAACCGCGGGTGCGCGTGTGGCAACCTCGAGCCCAGTAACCGTAACCACCATCATGTCAGTATCACAATAAGAATAATAAGAGTAATGAGATAAATGAGGTAAATGAGGTAAAGTGCATAATCGAAAATAAGGTAATACCGCGCGCACACGAAGGTGGCCCGCTGACATATAAGGGTTGAAAAAGAAGAACACCGTCGGCGATCGACGCTAGTCATTATAGCGAACCCACTAACATGCATAAGCTTTCACCCGTCATTACGTAACCCCAGTACACTTAGAATAGACCCCGTCCAATAAGATAGAATTTAGAGGCTAGGAATAAAGTAAAAACAACCCAGATCGCGTCGTGGCCCTGTTGTGAACGTGGGAATCCAGTAACAAAATCCATGGTGATCTGGTCCCATTTCCACTCTGGTACCGGTAAGGGCTGTAGCTTCCCTGCTGGGCGCTGGTGTTCGGCCTTTATCTGTTGGCATACTAGGCAGTGGGCTACGTATCGCGTCACGTCTTCTTTTAACTTAGGCCACCAGAACGTCTGTTTGAGATCCCTGTACATCTTCGTGCCCCCCGGGTGGGCCGCATAAGGGGCTCGGTGTGCCTCCGCTAGGATTTCATTCTTCAACTCTGGTGAATCCGGCACACAGACCCGCCCGCGGAAACATAGGGTGTCGTCGTCCTTCACCGCAAAGTCAAACTCTTGCCCCTGGGGAATCTTGTCTCGTATACGCTGTAGGTGCAGATCGGTCTGCTGTCCCTCCTGGATCTTTTCGTAAAGTGTCGGCTTGACCACCAAGGCTAGGAGTTGCAGAACTGTGCCTGCAGGCACTACCTCCAACCGCATTCGCGCGAACTCCGCGACCAGGTGGTCCTGCTTCGTCAGCGCGCTCTCCGACGCCCCGAAAGGTAAAAATAAATCCGCGGTTATCACACCACTCACCTCAAAAAAACGAGTTTCGTCCTCGAAACTCAGACCCGGGTGGTGGTGAACAGGTTCGGGTAGTTCTCCCTCATTTTAGTCTCCAGCTCCCATGTTGCTTCTCGCTCCTCGTGGTTGCTCCAGAGCACCTTCACGTAGGGGATGGCTCGATTCCGCAGTGATTTTGTTTCCCTTGCCAGAATCTTCACTGGGGTTTCTTCGAAGCTCAGGTCCTCCTTAAGTTCGAGTGCAGAGGTGTCCAGGACATGTGATGGGTCGGGGAGATATTTCCGAAGCATTGATACGTGGAACACATCGTGGACTCGGTCGAGGTTTGGTGGTAGGGCGAGGCGGTAAGCTACTGGGCCGATGCGCTCTAGAATCTCAAATGGCCCCACAAACCGTGGGCTCAGCTTGCCCCTTAGCCCGAAACGCCTGATTCCTCTGGATGGCGAGACCCGCAAAAACACATGTTCCCCCACTTGAAACTCCAAGTCCCGGCGCCTCTGGTCTGCGTAACTCTTCTGTCGACTCTGGGCGGTCAGCAAGCGCTGTCTGATAAGGCGCACTTTCTCTTCCGTTTCTTCCACTAAGTCGGGTCCCAAAAGTTTCCGCTCTCCCAAGTCGTCCCAGCAGATCGGGGATCGGCAGCGCCTTCCATACAGTGCTTCGTAGGGCGCCATCCGAATGCTGGCCTGGTAGCTGTTGTTGTAGGCAAATTCCACGAGAGGTAGGTAGCGTGACCATCCGATTCCCCAATCAAGCACACAGGCGCGGAGCAGGTCTTCTAGGGTTTGTATCGTGCGCTCTGACTGTCCGTCCGTCTGAGGGTGGAAGGCGGTGCTGAAATGTAGTCTGGTCCCCATGGCCTGCTGGAGGCTTTGCCAAAACTTCGAGACAAAGCGCGTGTCCCTGTCCGAGGTGATCGATGCCGGTACCCCATGTAGTCTCACGATCTCGCTGATGTAGACTTGAGCCAGCCGTTCGCGGGTCCAAGTGGTGTGAATTGGTAGGAAGTGTGCTGACTTGGTTAACCGGTCAACTACAACCCAGATCGCGTCGCAGTACACTTCATAATCCTCCCCGGGCGTCGGCAGCACTAGTATTGGTGCCTTAGTTAATCTCTTCTTGAGTTCCTCAAAACTCTCCTGGCACTTGGCCGTCCATATGAACTTCTCGCCTTTTCTGGTCAATCGGTTTAAAGGGGCAGCGATCTTTGCGAAGCCCTCAACGAAACGCCGGTAGTATCCTGCCAGCCCTAGAAAACTTCGCACTTCTGTCACCGACGTCGGCGGCTGCCAGTCTACCACTGCTTCTACCTTTTTGGGGTCCACAGCGATCCCCTGTGCCGAGATCACATGCCCTAGGAAGCCGACTTCCCGCAGCCAGAATTCACACTTCTTGAGTTTCGCGAACAACTTCTGCTCTCTGAGGGTTTGCAGGATCGTCCGTAGATGGTCCTCGTGCTCCTCGTCGGTAGTGGAGTAAATCAGGATGTCGTCGATAAAGACTACCACGAACCGATCCAAGAAGGGTCTGAAGATCCGGTTCATCATGTCCATGAAAACAGCGGGGGCGTTCGTAAGTCCGAATGGCATCACCGTGAACTCATAGTGGCCGTATCGAGTCCGGAAGGCGGTCTTGGGGATATCTTCATTTCGAACTCGGAGTTGATGGTAGCCCGACTGTAGGTCAATTTTGGAGAAGACCGTCGCTCCCCGTAACTGATCGAAGAGGTCGTCGATTCTGGGTAGGGGGGTACTTATTCTTCACCGTGACTTTGTTTATCCCTCTGTAGTCGATGCAGAGCCGCAGGCTTCCATCTTTCTTCCGTACAAAGAGTACCGGTGCGCCCCAGGGTGACACACTCGGTCGGATGAACCCTTTGTCCAAGAGATCTTCCAGTTGTGCCTTAAGCTCCTTCAGCTCCGCGAAGGCCATTCGGTAAGGGGCCTTCGTAATAGGATGCGTGCCTGGTAGTAGCTCAATAGGGAACTCCACCTCCCTCTCCGGAGGCATCCCCGGCAACTCCGCGGGGAATACGTCAGGATAGTCCCTCACCACTGGGATATCTGCAAGTGTCGTCGAGGGTCGAATAGCCAAGTCCACCGATGCCAGATAGGCCACGCACCCCCCCTCAACCAGTCTTCTGGCCCGTGCCGCTGAGATAACCGCCGGGAAGGAGATGCTCTTGCCCATTATGTACACATGTTCGGGGAAGCCCGGTTCTTGTAGCCGCAATTGTCGCTTGTCGCAATCAATGAGAGCCTGGTACCTTGTGAGCCAGTCCATGCCCAACACCACGTCGTACTCCTTCAAAGGGATCACCGCCAAGTCCCAAGGGCAGGCCAACCGTCCCAACATAATCGGGCAGGCGGCCACAAAACTGGTCGCCTCCAGAGTCCCTCCCGCCGTTTGTACCGTCAAGGAGGCTTGGAGGGGTGTCTCCTCGAGGTTATGCGTGAAAACGAATTCACGAGAAATGAACGAGTGCGTTGCTCCGGTATCGAAAAGAGTTCTAGCACGGGAATTCAAAACGGAAGTAGTACCTGCAAGAGCGTCCTCCGGTGGATCAGTCCCTTGGCGGGTCATTGAGAAAACCCTCCCGCCTGGTTGTGGTTGCCGGTCCTCCTCACGCCGTGGTGCGGGGGGTCTGGAAGCCGACGCCATAGGAGCTTTTCCCCGCCCTGAGTGCTGTGGCCTGGGCGCAGGTGCTCCCATGGGCGCCGATCCCCCGCCTAAGGGGCAGTTGCGGCGGAAGTGCCCCCGTTTGCCGCACCTGAAACAATGGTCGTCTCTTTGGGGGCACTCTCCCGTCAGGTGTCCTCCCCCGCATATGGTACAAGGCCTATTCCACGGCCTCGGCCCTCCTGTTGGCGCGCCCCGGGGCCCTGTCGGCGGTCTCCATCTTTTGGGGGGTCGGCTCCCGCTTGAAGAACCCTCCCCCCAGCCTTGCTGGTGTCGCTTCTGATCCCTTAGCCGCGCCGCGTTCTCCCTTCTGGCACGGGTCACAGCGAAACCCCGCTCCACCGTGGTGGCCTTGTCGACCACTCCCTGAAAGGTATGCAGGCCAGCCGCGTTCACCACCTCGAAGATGTCGCTTCGCAGGCCATCGACGAAGAGTTGTGCCTTGTGAGCCTCGTCCCGTGCGACGAACGGGACGCAATTTACTAGTCGGACGAATTCCCGTTGATATTCCATGACCGTCCGGTCCCCTTGTTGAATGTGGTTTAGGTCATCCTCCAACTTTTTCTTGACGCTGCTGGTGAAGAAGGCCTCGAACAGCTCCTTCTTGAAAGTTGTCCAGGACGGAAGAGCGGTACCCTTAGCAGGATCGGGGCGTATCGTCTTCCACCACAAGCGGGCATTCCCTTCCAAGCAATGGACGGCTAGGGGAACCCGCTCATGATCCTCCATAAGTAAGTCTTCAAAGAGTTTCTCCATTGACCCCACCCAGTTCTCCACGACCCACGGATCTGTCGTGTCCCCTTCGAACGTGGGCGGGTCGTGCTTCTTAAAGTCCTTCAAGTTGGCCCGCACTCGATCCCGTTCGGTCATCACAACCCCCCCTCCACTCGTGGCGGCGGCAGCCGCGATAGGGGTAGGCGTGACCACCGTTTCCTCCAGAATAACCCGGCTAGTTGTCCCTGGCGCCGGCCCCGTAGTCGCCGCTGGTGGTGGCGCTGTCGGCGGTGCCGCGGCCGGTGCTGTCGGCCCCGGCGGAGGGGCCGGGGCGGCCGTCACAGGTGCGGCCTGCTGCTGCGTCATCTGGCGTACGTGATCGGTGAGGGTAGCCAATTGCCCCGCCATTTCCCGCAATTGTTGCCGCAGGAGTTGGTTCTCCGCGGCCGTCGACGTTGTCGCATCCGCCTCGGCGTCCCCCGCCGATGACCTTGTACGGGCCATATCTGTCACTCACAAGAAGATCAAAATTAGACAGTAACTACAACCAGTGTACCCTTTTATGCGAGGAAAGATTCAAACTCCCGCCCCCCGTTCACTCACGTTCTAAAATCCTATGCCCCACCCAGTTCATTTATTCGTAGGTATGTGAGGCATTCCCACGGATGTCGGCACGAGCTGTTGTGATTGAATGTGTGTCTCTGATACCATCTTAATCTGTCACGCCCCGGGGGTTTGTTTTAGCGGAAACGGCATTTTTTTTTTTGAAAGGTCTCTTTCTTCCCCGGTGCGTGCCCAGACCCGCCGCACATACAGGATCTCTCTGCAAACGGACAGAGTCTCCCCTGTACGTGCACGGCGTGTGGTTGAATACATCTCCCAAGCAAACATAACCATTCAAACACAACATTCAATTTCATACAACCAGTATTCTAAATATTTAAGCGCATGGCCACTTCAACTTGAAAGGATAAATCCACGGTTTTTAAAGAGTGCCCACCCGGCACTTAAGTTTTGAAAACGAGTTTCGAAATCAGCATAAACCCCAGGGTTTTGAAAACGGTGCCCACACGACACTTAGATTTTGAAAACGGTTTTCGCAATCTTTTCTTTGTTTTTGTTTCGCTTTTCAAATGGCCAGTAGGAAATAAAGGAGAAGGTAGTGCATAAACAGAAAATCAAATACCGACATCTACGTCGACCCCACAAGGGTATCGGGAACCTCACACATGCCCACAATATAAATGAAAAACCGAAAAGAAAAGGAAAGTATAAAGTTCAGGGTCTCCAACGATCCCGCTGTGTCCGCCCCGTCCTCACCGCCACCTACCTCTCCCCTCGCCTGGGCCCTGTCACGAAGTGGGAAGTCAGTGACTAATAAACGCCGTGCAAGGGAAAATAATAAAAAAACAAACCGTGGCGACAACCGGAGCAACCACCCTTTTGGGAAGGGGGGAGAAGTAACCTGCATATCTGCATCCTGTAATACCCGGCCGCGTCGGTCCACTACCGACGGCCCCATACCGTACCTGCAACACCGCGACCGCGCCGGACAACTAAACCGGCGGGTCGCTCCGCTCGCACCTAGGCGCCTCAACCCCACAACTAATAAGGGGCCCCCACTACGTCACCTCGTGGGTAAACACGGGTTCTACGACCTCTTTTCCGGAAAAGCGCACCCTCTGCGGTGGCCAAACCGCGGGTGCGCGTGTGGCAACCTCGAGCCCAGTAACCGTAACCACCATCATGTCAGTATCACAATAAGAATAATAAGAGTAATGAGATAAATGAGGTAAATGAGGTAAAGTGCATAATCGAAAATAAGGTAATACCGCGCGCACACGAAGGTGGCCCGCTGACATATAAGGGTTGAAAAAGAAGAACACCGTCGGCGATCGACGCTAGTCATTATAGCGAACCCACTAACATGCATAAGCTTTCACCCGTCATTACGTAACCCCAGTACACTTAGAATAGACCCCGTCCAATAAGATAGAATTTAGAGGCTAGGAATAAAGTAAAAACAACCCAGATCGCGTCGTGGCCCTGTTGTGAACGTGGGAATCCAGTAACAAAATCCATGGTGATCTGGTCCCATTTCCACTCTGGTACCGGTAAGGGCTGTAGCTTCCCTGCTGGGCGCTGGTGTTCGGCCTTTATCTGTTGGCATACTAGGCAGTGGGCTACGTATCGCGTCACGTCTTCTTTTAACTTAGGCCACCAGAACGTCTGTTTGAGATCCCTGTACATCTTCGTGCCCCCCGGGTGGGCCGCATAAGGGGCTCGGTGTGCCTCCGCTAGGATTTCATTCTTCAACTCTGGTGAATCCGGCACACAGACCCGCCCGCGGAAACATAGGGTGTCGTCGTCCTTCACCGCAAAGTCAAACTCTTGCCCCTGGGGAATCTTGTCTCGTATACGCTGTAGGTGCAGATCGGTCTGCTGTCCCTCCTGGATCTTTTCGTAAAGTGTCGGCTTGACCACCAAGGCTAGGAGTTGCAGAACTGTGCCTGCAGGCACTACCTCCAACCGCATTCGCGCGAACTCCGCGACCAGGTGGTCCTGCTTCGTCAGCGCGCTCTCCGACGCCCCGAAAGGTAAAAATAAATCCGCGGTTATCACAGTATCCATATTGGCCGGATTTCCACCGCCGCTCCTACGGCTAACACAATGTGACCCAAAAAGGTATGCTTCTGAAGCTAAAACTTGTATCTCAATAACTTGGCATACCGCTTCTTTCCCCCAAGCATTGTAGCACATCCACAAGTGCTCCTCGTGCTCCAAGTCGCCCTGGGAGTAAATCCAAATATCCCTGGAGGATCTTGTCACCAATCCAATCAAGTATAGTTGGAGCACAATTCCTCACATCATAAGAGTGGCAGGGCATTAATCAATACACTTGGCCTCACTATGAGCTCATGATGCCCTACCGGATCCTGAACGCCATCTAAGCAAGATCCTCGGCTGTCTGATACCAGGTAGGTACTCACACCATACTATAACTGCCTGCATATAGCTCCATCAAAAGGTCCTAGATACCACCCGGACCTGTCTACACTCGAACCATAAAAGGACCCTCACAGTCGTATATCAACGATGTGGCATCACCACCGTATACCAACGGCGTGGCACTAGGTCAAACAGACCCCTCGATCCATCAGATCCTGCAACTGCGCCAACAGCTCTCTCAGCTCTATAGGTGATATACAATGAGGTGCTAACAAGGGTGGCGCGGTTCCGCGAACCACGTCAAACGCAATCTCTATCTCCCTAACCGGCGGCATCTCCAATAGCTCAGGTGAAATCACACCCGGGATCTCGTGGGCAACAGAGATATCCTTGAATCCTGGTGCCGCCAAAAAGCACCTCTCACACTGTCGCTAAAGCCTGAGTGCTATAACTATCACAACCATCAAGCCTCCTCTCGTCTGCCCCACAGAAGGTCAAAGTCCTCTCTTTCTGCAGTCTAACATCCTGTGGCACTGTGCCAACCAATCTCAAGTCTGCCGGTACAACTCGCCACAATTACCAATAAGTCTACCGGTACAACTCGCGGCCTCAACTGCATTGGACATGATCCACAAGCCTCCTCCACATGCACAGCACTAACCGGAACCTGTACCTCGAGTGCACGTGGTAACAAATCTGCCTCTAGTCCATGCAGGAATACAACAGGCTCTAACTCCGACTGCTGTGATGAAATCACACCTGCGACAACTCGATCCACTACCGTGGCGCCCTCCAACCGGGCGGCACAGGTTCATCCACTCGATGCAAGTGGTTGTCGCTCAATCTGCCTGAAGATCCGGGCTACCCTCATAGGGAGTACGACCTCTATCTCTGCTCACACTGAGGCGACGAATAAGGTCCTCCGCAGATAACAAATCCATGCTACCGCTGCGCCACTCCGACATAGATGCTGATGCGGCCATCGGGGTCCACCCGATCTCTGGCATCTCAGGAACCCGTCATCCTGGAAAAGAAATCAGAAGTGCCTTTGCCGGTCGATTTGTCCTTCATCATCCGGCGCCAAGCGCCAATATCCAGAACTCACCTCTGGCGGCAGATCCCAATCCAAAGGAACTGCAGTGCCATGCTCCACACGCAACGCCTACACCATCGAGGTGTCACTAATCCATAACAGAGGGACCAACTAAACTGAAAGGTATCCTGGCGCAATCCACTCCCAGCCACACATGTCCTATGCGCCTCGTCCCTCAAAACATGGAGCGCGCAGTTCAACGACTGCAAAAACTCTCAAGTAGTCACTCCATTATCACCAACCACGACTCTGCCTCCAAATGCTCCAAACTCAATCTTACGAGTCGGGGTGGTTCATCTGCCAAATCCGGCTCAATAGATCGATCGTGTCCCCTCAGCCCACCAGCTATCAACTATCCACCCTGTCTCGGTGCCTCGGCACTGAACATTGGCACAGAGGGGCTAATCACTCCATCGGTGCCACAAAATCCCCGCCCCTGAGGATACTGCAACCGGGTGGTCTCAGAAGGAAGCACTGTCGAGCTGCCCGTTGCTCCGACAACTGTGTCACAAAAACCAGCTGCTCGCTCACTCTGCCGCTGATAAGCCTCTTACAATCCTGTCATCTGGGTCCGGAGTTCTCTGACCTCAATCCGGGTATCCGGCCCAGAACCAACTGCTCAAGCTCAACAGCTATGACAGGATGCACACGGGTCAAAACACAGCATCGGGGAGACACCGCCCGCCACGACGAAACTGCAAATCAGCACACAAAAGCCACTCGACCCAATCCAGCGAAAGTCTAAAGCATGTCACCCGTTCCACAGGATTATGTTGTCTGCAGCCAACATAATCACTTAGGAGAATAAACATGCCAATCACTCCTCCCGTCCCTTGGGAGAGGTATAAAACTCAATCAGGACTCTCGCTAAAAATCACGACTCTCACGAAGTCAACCAAGGGTCAAACCATATGCCTAGGGTTTCTAAGTCCACCATGACCTACAACCTAGGCTCTGATACCACTCTAATCTGTCACGCCCCGGGGTCGAAACTGCGACCCGGGCTCGCCAACAGATCCGCCACCTATGCCAAACTCCGCATAGGCGAAGCGTCCTACCTGCAAGAAAAGTGCTACAGCTAACAGATATCAGAGCTATAAGATAAAACTGCTGTATAACTAAAATCAACCACTGTACAACTGAACATAATACAACAATGTCCATCTCCCAAAACGATAATCATACAATATCCTCATATACAAAGGTCGAGACTCAACCGGGAGATACCTCCAATAAATATATCAGTGTACAGGCTCTCAATACAAATAAAATCCTCACTACATCAGTCTCTCAAAAGAGGAAAATAAAACAACTAATCTACTGAAGCTCTCCCCTGAAGGGGTACCGCTACTCTCCAAACATGGGTAGGGATCTAGCTCGCAACTCCCTCGCCTCGATCATCGACCGCAGAATCAGCAACACCCGCTAAGACTCTGCAAAACAAAGGAGAGGAAGAAAAAAGGAGGGGGAGAACCCCCAAAGGGTGTGAGAACTACACCAAAAAGGGAGTTCTCAGTGGGTAGCACCGCGGGACCCGACGGTCTGCCCACTAAGTCCTCAAAAGACAAAAACTAACCAAAGCCGTAAAGACTGAAATAAGGAAGCTGGAGACTCTCAACAGCTAACAAGCCTCTATGCTTGCTATGCCTGCCTATGCCTGCCATGCCTGCCTATGCCTGCCATGCCTGCCTGCCTGCCTATGCCTGCTATACCTGCCTATGCCTGCCTATACAACGGTCAACAACTCACAATGACCTTGGGACCACCGTATCCCCAAACGGTTCCCAACAACACTAGCACTGGTCTAAACACGGCTACTAGACTCCACTCGGTCCCCCTGACACGAGTGTAACAGTAAAGTAAACGTCTGTAATAGACCCAATCTAGTGACGCCAGAAATACTAGTACAGCCTGCCAGCTGTCGAACTCATTTGCGGGAATACTGACCGACTACTGACCGGTACGGTCGCATCCCAAAATAGGTGACAGACCGACTACTGGCCGGTACGGTCGCACCCAAATTAGGTGATAGACCGGCTCCTGACCGGCACGGTCGCACCCGAATAAGTGACAGACCGGCTCCTGACCGGCACGGTCGCACCCACATAAGTAATAGACCGGCTCCTGACCGGCACGGTCGCACACAAATTAATGATAGACCGGCTCCTGACCGGCACGGTCGCACCCACATAAGTGATAGACCGGCTCCTGACCGGCATGGTCGCACACTCCGATCAAAGTGGGAAAGCTCAACCACTAAGGAAACCAAATACCCAATCTGGTGCATAAATAAACATCCGGTCGACCGCCCAATATCCGCGGTTGCCGCAAAGCCCCACACGAGTCCAACCTGTCCCAGACACCAAGTCCCGACTACACTACCCAGATCCCTGCTCGAACCCGAGCAACACTGACCACCTGACTAACAAAGAAGGAGAAAGGAAAAGCATGGTTTCTCCTAAGTCAAGTTCCAAAAAGTAGTGTAGCAATAAAAGAAGGCCTAACTACATGTCCATACAAGCATGCAAATGTCCACCAAATATACACCATCTGCTGAAACCAGCCCCAAAGATGTGCAATTTTCACCTGCAGAATGGACTCAGAAAAATCCACCAAAAATAGTGTCGCGTTCCTCGTGTCGATACCTTCGAAACGAGTACCTGCACGTCAAAATCCGAGTCCCGGAGGCCGAGTTACAAATTCCACAACGCGGTGAGCGCGAAAGTCCACAACAAACACAACTGTAATACTCTGCACAGTAAAGGGGAAAGAAGTATACCTTCGGGCGAATCTCAGAAAATTCCCCGAAGAACACGACGGTAATCCTTGCGACGCGCAGATCCAAAGAGTGTAAAGGCACACCTCAATCCGAGTCTCGTACACCAAGTTGCACGCAAAACGGTGCACACACACGAGTCCTCGCGCATAACGATGCGCGGCCACCAAACCTGCATGCAAAACGATGTACGCTATTAAAAACCCGCACGCAAAACGGTGCACGTACTGTTATGGAATTTGAGTTGGCGTAGTTTCGTGAAAGTCTCAAGTCTTGAAGATTGAAGGTGAAGAAAGTTGGATCATTTAACTCAATCTCAAGAAAGAAGAATTCAAAAGGATCAGGTATGTTTAACTAAAGATTTTGTGTGATCCGAATACTTCTTGTAGTGTAGAAACACTTGGAAGAATCTTTCATTGCATAAAAATCAAAAACTGGACTTGGGACATGTTCAGGATCCGGATCAGGTTGTTCGATCCGGATCCCGAAGGTGGTTCGTTCATACACCAGTTCAATCCGGATCGTAGCCTCTTGATCCGGATCCCGAACACTGAGTTTACCATCTTCCTTGAACGATCCGGATCAGGCTTCGCAATCCGGATCCCGAACGTTGATGTTTGGTGAACTGTATGAACGATCCGGATCAAGCACTTCGATCCGGATCCCGAACCTTCGTTTTTCTGGAATTGCCTGACTCGTTACGACGATCCGGATCACAGCTAATCCGATCCGGATCGCCGTCCGTAAAATTTCCAGAAATGTTAGGTTTTTGATTCTTATCTCCTTCCTAGGGTTTCTAACCTATAAATAGACCCTATGATTCTTTTTCTAGGGTTGAATCCAGTAAGCCGATAGCCGTCATTTTCATAGATCACCTTTTACGGCTCTAGATCCACATATAGAGAAGAAAGGAAATCATTAGAGAATACTCTATGTTTCTTCATCTATATTGATTAGTTTGATTCTAGGTTTTCATACTCACATCTTGAGTTGAATCAAACTAATGAATACTTAGATGGTATTTCCGATCTATCTTTGATCTAAGTATTCGGCGGATCATCACCACCCAAAAACAACGATTTACCCCAAAAATCGGCGCGTGGATTCGCGTGTCCTTGTGGATTCAAGGTTCAACCGCTCTCGTGGATTCGGAGCGAGGCACGTTCGTGGATTCGAAGGGTGCTATTGGGTGAAGACCGTGGATTCGGTCGGACGTCGTGGATTCGACGTTGGACGCCGTGGATTCGGCGTTGGGCGCAGATCGTGGATTCGAGAAGCGTCGCGGAGCGAGCGGAGAAGATCCTCTAGGAGCGTATGGAAAAGGTTGAGTCGTAAGTGTGTACGGTAAATCACCTTGTACGTGTTTTAATTCTAGTGGATTTCTGCCGTGTTATCGGTCCCGTGGTTTTTTACTCCGGTGATGGAGTTTTCCACGTAAAAATCTTGCGTACTATTTTTTATTTCCGCATTGGGTTTTTATCGCAACGATTTTTGAGTGTTTATACGTTTACACCTATTCACCCCCCTCTAGGTATTTTTTTCCCCTATTTAGATCCTTATTACATATAACCCAACAAGTGGTATCAGAGAGGGAATAGGGTTGTAAACAATGGTTGAAGGTGGAAACATCAACCGACCCCCGTTCTTCGATGGAACAAATTATGCGTACTGGAAAGTACGGATGAAAGCCTTTTTAATTTCCATCGACGAACGGGTGTGGCAATCAATTGAATTAGGATGGTCTAATCCAACTGAATTTATTGGTGATGTACGCACCTTAAAACCTAGGTCGAAATGGACCAAGGAAGAGTTAGATTCATCTTCTTACAATGGCAAGGGAATTAATGCTATTTTTAATGCCTTATCTCAAACTGAATTCTCTCGCGTCTCGGCATGTGAGACTGCGAAAGAAATCTGGGATGTTCTTCAGGTTACACATGAAGGAACTAACCTCGTGAAGATTCAGAAACTGCAAATGCTTACGAGCAAGTTTGACTCTATCTTAATGGCAGAAAATGAATCTTTCACGGACTACTATACACGATTGCAAGACATCGTAAACTCATGTGCTAATCTGGGAGAGAAGATTCCAGAATTTAAGATTGTAAGAAAGATCTTAAGAACTCTTCCTGAACGATTTCGCCCAAAGGTTACTGCCATTGAAACTATTAAACACCCGGACGAAATACGTGTAGAAGAATTAGTTGGTTCATTACAAACTTATGAAATGACATTTACTACTAACAATTCTTCTGGAAAGGCATCCACTTCTAAGTCTTCAGGTTATGCGTTGAAAACAACTAAGGAAGAAGACGCGGATACATCCTCCTCAGACGATGACGAGAACCTTTCTATGGAGGAATTTGAGAAGCAGCTCGCTCTCTTGACAAGGAAGTTTCGCCGCAACTTTCGAAGGGGTAATTCAAGCAAATCTCCATCCTTCGGAAAGTCGAACAAAGGCAAGGGTACTTCAAGTTACAAGTCAAGAAAGCAAGAGAACTTCTCAAAGGATAAGAAAAGTTCAGAGGGACAACTACAATGCTTCAAATGTCGAGGCTACGGCCACATTGCAACGGAGTGTCCTAACAAGTATCCGGCAAAGAAAAAGGCGATGCAAGTCGTCACTTGGGATGACAACTCAACGTCAAATGAGTCGTCTTCGAGTGATGAAGAAAAGAGCTCCACCGCATTCCACGCGTCCGTATCTTCACCCTTCATGTGCTTTATGGCAAGTACATCCGAGTCGTTGTCCAACTCCACTGTTGAAAAGAATGCTACGGACAACGAATCGGATGATTCGGAAGGTGAAGATTTTGCTCTAGCCTACCACAGACTTTTGAGGGATTCAAAGAAAGTGGCTAAGCAAAACAAGAGTTTGAGAGGGAGAGTGCATGATCTCGAAGAAGAAGCAAAAAGAGCGACTTCTCTCTCAAACGCTCTTGAAGTGGAAAGGGAAAACCTGATAAAAGCAAATGTTTCCCTTCGAGAGTCCAATGAGCAACTTGAGAAGGAACATACAAATCTGGTGGATAACGCGAATCACTTCTCAAAGCTCTACAACGAGGCTCGACAGGATAACCTGGAAATGACAAAGACCATTTTCCAACTCAAGAATGACTTACGGCGATTCTCTTCAGGAAGGAGTAAGTTGGATAGACTTCTTGGTCTTGGTCAATCAAATCGGTTCGGCCTCGGATACACTCAAACTGGAAACAGTCCAAGTTCGAGTGAGACAGTTTTTGTGCCTCAGTCGGTATCTCCTCCTCCGACGCCGGAATTCAAGACAAACAACGACAACAAACCTACTTCATCCTCTTTAGGATCGTCAAGATCTAAGGTATGTTTTCGTTGTGGTGTTTCAGGGCACATAAGAAGATATTGCAAGACGGGAGTCGAACGCTCATCTCAAGGATCTCTTGCAACAAATACCAAAAAGGCTCCTCCCCGAAAATCAAAGCAAAACTTTTCAAATGAAAAGAGACTTGGTAGTTCATCGCGCAAGACGATTTCATCAAGGAACAACAATCACTATAACAAGACGCCTTCACCTAGGCATATAACTTCACGACCATTACCGACGCACTCCAAAAGGGTTTGGGTGCGCAAAGGTGAAATTTTCCCTTGTCTTGTTTCCAATGTTTCCTTGCATGCATATGATAGTTCGTCTTGGTATCTGGATAGCGGGTGTTCCCGTCACATGACCGGTGACAAAAATAGTTTTCAAAATCTTGAGAAAATCTCCGGAGGACACGTTGTTTTCGGAGACGGTCGATCTTCCAAAATTGTTGGAAAAGGGACGGTAGCTATTCCAGATGGCCCGATTTTGAAAAACGTCTTATTTGTTGATGGCCTTAAGACTAACCTCATAAGCATAAGTCAACTTTGCGACAATGGTTTTTCAGTTAACTTTTCATCTGTTGAATGCGTTGTAACTGATAAGGACCATGTCTTCTTCTTAAAAGGGGTTAGATCTGAAAACAATTGTTATGTTGTTCCTAATAAATTTTCTGAAAATTGTAACTTAGCCGTTTTGAATAATGAAACTCTTTGGCATGAAAGGCTAGGTCACTTAAATTTTAAGGAACTTACTAGAATTTCAAACAAGGACGTGGTCAAGGGGGTTCCAAAACTTTTATTTAAACAAAACGTTGTGTGTGGTGGTTGCCAAAAGGGAAAACAGTCTAGGACTGCACACAAAAACTTGAACCACGTTGGTACAAAACGGCCCTTGGAACTTTTGCACATGGATCTAATGGGGCCGACCCGTCAACCATCTTTGGGAGGTAAATGGTACATTCTTTTATTGGTTGATGACTTCTCTAGGTTTTCTTGGGTAGCATTTTTAAAAGAGAAAGCTGATACGTTTGACTCTTTTCATGAGATTTGCCATCGTATTATGATTGAAAAGAATGAAAAGATCATTCGTGTTAGAAGTGATAGAGGTGGAGAATTCATAAATTCAAAATTCATTGATTTTTGTACTTCGAATGGCATTAAACATGAATTCTCGGCACCCTATACACCTCAGCAGAATGGTGTTGTTGAGCGCAAAAACAGGGTTGTTCAAGAGATGGCGCGTGTGATGCTTCATAGCCGAAATTTACCGCTACATTTTTGGGCTGAAGCCGTGAACACCGCTGTCTATGTCATTAATAGAGTTTACTTGCGCCCAGGAACTTTAAATACACCATATGAGCTGTGGTTTAGTAGAAAACCAGATATCAAATACTTTCGTATCTTCGGGAGTCGATGTTACATTTTACGTGACCGTGAAAATCTTGGAAAGTTCGACTCTCGAAGTGATGAAGGGATCTTTTTGGGTTATTCTACGAATAGCAGAGCATATCGAGTATTTAACATTGAATCTAAGACGATCGTAGAATCTATAAATGTTAAAGTAGATGAAGCTTTTCACTTTGGTTCTGGAAAATCTACCCTCGATATCTCTCTAGATGATGATTCTCCTGCTAGTGCATCTTCCCATGATAATACTTCCAATATTAATGATGCATCTAATGGTTCCTCTAGTTTATCTAATGTGCAGGAATCATCTCATGTACCTCCGAGTACTCCGTTTCAACAAACGTTACGAATCTCCAAGGATCATCCGGAATCAAACATCATTGGAGATCCACAAGAAGGAGTTAGAACTCGGAGGCAGTTGGTTTGTGGATTCGCTTGCTACGTATCTTTAATCGAACCAAAGAACATAGATGAAGCTCTTCAGGATGACTACTGGATTAAAGCAATGCAGGAAGAGCTCCATCAATTTGAGCGAAACAAAGTCTGGGAATTAACGAAGCCTCCAAAGCAACATAATGTGATAGGTACCAAATGGATCTTCAAGAACAAGAAAAATGAGGATGGTACTATCATCAGGAACAAGGCACGATTAGTTGCTCAAGGCTTCTCTCAAGTAGAAGGTATAGACTTTGATGAAACTTTCGCCCCTGTAGCTAGACTCGAGTCCATTCGTATACTATTTGCTATTGCTTGTCATTTTAAAATCAAATTATTTCAAATGGACGTTAAGAGCGCATTTCTAAATGGGTTTTTAAATGAGGAAGTTTATGTGGCTCAACCGAAAGGTTTTGTAGATCATAAACAACCTAACCATGTTTTTCGTTTGAAAAAGGCTCTTTACGGTCTGAAACAAGCACCGCGAGCATGGTACGAAAGGTTAACAAAGCACCTTTTGGAGAAGGGCTATACTCGAGGGGGAGCTGATAGGACTCTCTTTGTGAAGCATTATCAAAGCAATTTTATTGTTGCACAAATCTATGTCGATGACATTGTATTTGGCGCAACAAGAGATAATGATGCTTCTAAATTCGCGGAGACCATGGAAAGCGAATTTGAGATGTCCATGATGGGCGAATTGACTTATTTCCTTGGATTGCAAATTAAACAAAATGATGAAGGTATTCACTTGAGTCAATCCAAGTATGCAATGGAGTTGGTCAAAAAGTTTGATCTAGAAAATTGTAAAGATTTTCCGACTCCAATGGGAACTAGCCACAAGGGACTTGGAAGTGAATCACATAGTGAGAATGTAGACGAGAAACTGTATAGAAGTATGATTGGAAGTCTACTTTACCTCACGGCTAGTCGCCCGGATATATCCTTTAGTGTTGGGATTTGCGCGAGATATCAATCAGCACCAAAGGAGGTTCACCTGAAAGCGGTGAAAAGGATCATCCGGTATATCAAAGGATCAATTAATTTCGGAATTTGGTATCCTATGGGAACAAGTCTGGATATTGTTGGATACTCAGATGCCGATTGGGCAGGATCAGTGGATGATCGGAAAAGCACGAGTGGTGCATGCTTCTATCTTGGCCATTGCCTTGTTGCATGGCACAGTAAAAAGCAGAATTGCATAGCACTCTCGACTGCCGAAGCGGAATACATTTCAGCTGGAAGTTGCTCAACTCAACTCATTTGGATGAAAAGCGTATTGAGCGACTTCCGCATTTTAGCATCTTCGGTAACAATTCTTTGTGACAACACAAGTGCAATTAACATTTCTAAAAACCCTGTGTTGCACTCTAGAACAAAACATATTGAACTTAGATATCATTTTCTTAGAGAGCTAGTTGAATCAAATACTCTTCAACTTTCTTATATTTCAACTGAGGATCAATTGGCTGACTTTTTAACAAAACCTTTGGATCAAAAACGTTTTATTCATTTACGAAAAGCAATTGGTATGCTTTCCTTGAAATAAACTTCTTTTTGAAACCTTTGCTTAGGATAGGTTTTGTATTTGTTTTGTTTTGTTCATTATCTATGTTTGTACATAGGGCATTAATTGAGCATAGATCATAATTGACTTTAATTGCATCTTCTCGCACATTTAGAAATTTATTATGCTTTTGCCATCATAATATTTCACTGTTGCAATGATCATTTATGTTAATTAAATCATCTTCTGAGTGATCAAAGTCAATTTCTCTCTCTCAA
The DNA here is from genome assembly GCA_029204045.2 of Tillandsia leiboldiana. Lineage (NCBI taxonomy): Eukaryota > Viridiplantae > Streptophyta > Magnoliopsida > Poales > Bromeliaceae > Tillandsia > Tillandsia leiboldiana. The sequence goes on along the minus strand of JAQNDB010000426.1, from coordinate 43,620 downwards.
TGATCTCTTGGTATAGTCATTATCTTATTTGACTGTTTAGTCGAGTATGAAATCGAGATCAATATTTGGTTGAATACTTTATATCTTAAATAATTGATAGCCAATTGAGGGGGAGTCATAGAAAAAGTTAAAATGCTCAAAAGATGTGGAAAGAGTTACATCCCAATGAGGAGTGTGAAAACTACCACCACATGGAGGAAAGAGCTACCACCTCGGTCGTCCGAGTATTGTGTGCAGCTACCACATGTATACCAAGCATGGTTGTTCAAATTTTTTATTAAGTAAAAAGCATGTTGAAAGTCTTGACTCCGTCAAATTTCAAGGTTGGTATAAGGTGGGTTTTTAATGAAAGATGCTCAAAGAGCCACTCTCTTCAACAGATTGTCTAGATACATTATCTACTATATTTGGGATTTCAAACATCTATTGATCTTTGTATTTCATTTTCTTTACTGAATTGATGATTTGATAAAGGCATTACTCATAAGATCAAGTTAGATGTGATTGAAGGTGTTCAACTTTAAGGGATTTAATTCTTGTAAATTCTCGTTTCATTTTTGGATATTATTGATAGATTTGGCATAATCTAATTCTTGTTGCATGAAACGATGATTTTTGTTTAAAGTTGATACACATTTGTGCTTACAATCTTTTTCTGGTTTTTCTTGAATTTCTCTGAAATTTCTCTAAAGAAAAAGTTGGAGCCGATCCGGATCGGGCAAGATGATCCGGATCCCGAACGCAGGAATTCTTCTGCGGGCTGACGATCCGGATTGTGTCTGACGATCCGGATCCCGAACGCAGTTTCTCACTGCGGGTAGCCGATCCGGATCGCAAGCACGGGATGATCCGGATCGCGGCTAGGGTTTTATAAAGAACAAAAGGGTTTTGATTTCTTTTACTCCAATCTTTTGTTCCAAAGTTTCCAGAGCCTCTCTCTCTAGATTTCATCCTTCTTGGAAGCTTTCAAACTCAAGTTCTTCAACTCCAAGTAAGTTTTATTGATCAAAATCTCGGTTTTTCACCGTTTTTCTCTTTTCCTCCTCAAACGTGATGAATTTCTTGGATCGACTTTGTTTGTGGATGGTTTTTGATCAAATTTCTTTTGAAATAAGAACTCTGGGTAGATTAGTTTTGATTATATGCTAGGTACTCTCCTGATTAACGGATTTTTAGGCTTCGTTTTCTAAAATTTCGGTTTTAGGGCATATAATAAGGATTTTCGAAAATTATGCAATTGATCTATTTTTAAAAGTCCTTTTGCAAAACTAATTTGATTCTTAGTCTCTCTACATGATTATGATTGTTTGGGTACAATTTTTCAAATCTTTGAAAATTAACAATTTTTTCATGTATTCTTGAGTTGTTGCTCACAGGATTTTAATCTTCTTAAAGCACTTGCACCAATGGCACTCGCGTGGATAATCTTCCTTTTGGTAGCAATGATAGGACCTAGTGCGTCTTCTATAAAAAGAGAACAAGATGACTCAAATCAAGAGGAGACAAAGAAAGTTTGTCAAAATGATTCAGAATCAGATGAAGAAGACTGGGAAGAGATTTGTGAACAAGCACAAAAAGCTATTGACAAAGAAGATAGGTTGTATTTGAAGAACAAGAAGCTGATGAAATCTTCCTCAACAACCAAGCAGTACACTAGGCGAAAGATTTCGAGGGAAACTGGAATTCAGATTGATAGACCCCTCACCAGAGCTCGCTCTCTCCCTAGAGAATCTCCATGGACTGAAGGTGAAAATGCACCGTCTGGATCTATACTACATCCTTCAACGTCCTGGAGACACACGGCAAAAGCGAATGTAAGATCCTCAATTCGACAAGAACAGCGAAGATCGTCTGCTGAACAAGACAGTGTATCTACAAATCTCAATCAGATTATCTCTGAGCAACATAAGATGAAAAGAAAGGTCTCCACAATGTCAAAAATGCTTCAAGCGATTTTGAAGAAGTTGGATTGTACCAATCCCACTAGTTCTGATTCAGACTGACTTAACTTTCTTTTTAATCTTTTTGTGCAGGTTTTTCAGTTTTTAGGACTTACTTTTAGTTCTAGTTCTTAAATTTCGGAACATTTTCGTTGAAATTTTTAACTCTCCTTCAATTTTTGGTAATTTTTGACTTTGTTTGTGACAAAAAGGGGGAGAGAGTTTAGAGAACTCGAACAATGATATTGTGAAAATTGTGATCTTGTATACATCAAGGTACAATGATGAACAATGATGACTGCATCAAGGTACAATGATGAACAATGCTGATGAAAATTTTGTATACATCAAGGTAAGTATCACTTCAACTTCAACTTTGGTTTTTATCTTGTGATTGTTTGCATGTCTCGACTAACTATTCGACTAACTATTTGGGCATGTAATATAACTAACAAGTTGATGTTCACTAACATGACATTTGGTTTTTGATTGCATAGAAGATATGTTGGTTTTTGACTATGATTCTTTTTCATATCTGAATTCTCAAATGTCATGATGATCAGATAAACTCTATCTCTGTACTAGGTTTTGTATGCTAAATATTCTTGAGGTATCTAACGATCTCTTTTTGTCAAGAATGATTTCTTTGTACAGAGAGTACAGATGTCTAAGTCTAGAGTCTGTTTTAGGAGTTTATCTCATGTTTTAAATTTTTGGATCTCAATTGTAAATTTTTGTTGTATGGTGATAGCAACAAAAATATCTTTTTGAATTTTCTTTAGTGGATCTGTGTTTTGTCACGAAACCGCCAAAGGGGGAGATTGTTATGGAATTTGAGTTGGCGTAGTTTCGTGAAAGTCTCAAGTCTTGAAGATTGAAGGTGAAGAAAGTTGGATCATTTAACTCAATCTCAAGAAAGAAGAATTCAAAAGGATCAGGTATGTTTAACTAAAGATTTTGTGTGATCCGAATACTTCTTGTAGTGTAGAAACACTTGGAAGAATCTTTCATTGCATAAAAATCAAAAACTGGACTTGGGACATGTTCAGGATCCGGATCAGGTTGTTCGATCCGGATCCCGAAGGTGGTTCGTTCATACACCAGTTCAATCCGGATCGTAGCCTCTTGATCCGGATCCCGAACACTGAGTTTACCATCTTCCTTGAACGATCCGGATCAGGCTTCGCAATCCGGATCCCGAACGTTGATGTTTGGTGAACTGTATGAACGATCCGGATCAAGCACTTCGATCCGGATCCCGAACCTTCGTTTTTCTGGAATTGCCTGACTCGTTACGACGATCCGGATCACAGCTAATCCGATCCGGATCGCCGTCCGTAAAATTTCCAGAAATGTTAGGTTTTTTATTCTTATCTCCTTCCTAGGATTTCTAACCTATAAATAGACCCTATGATTCTTTTTCTAGGGTTGAATCCAGTAAGCCGATAGCCGTCATTTTCATAGATCATCTTTTACGGCTCTAGATCCACATATAGAGAAGAAAGGAAATCATTAGAGAATACTCTATGTTTCTTCATCTATATTGATTAGTTTGATTCTAGGTTTTCATACTCACATCTTGAGTTGAATCAAACTAATGAATACTTAGATGGTATTTCCGATCTATCTTTGATCTAAGTATTCGGCGGATCATCACCACCCAAAAACAACGATTTACCCCAAAAATCGGCGCGTGGATTCGCGTGTCCTTGTGGATTCAAGGTTCAACCGCTCTCGTGGATTCGGAGCGAGGCACGTTCGTGGATTCGAAGGGTGCTATTGGGTGAAGACCGTGGATTCGGTCGGACGTCATGGATTCGACGTTGGACGCCGTGGATTCGGCGTTGGGCGCAGATCGTGGATTCGAGAAGCGTCGCGGAGCGAGCGGAGAAGATCCTCTAGGAGCGTATGGAAAAGGTTGAGTCGTAAGTGTGTACGGTAAATCACCTTGTACGTGTTTTAATTCTAGTGGATTTCTGCCGTGTTATCGGTCCCGTGGTTTTTTACTCCGGTGATGGAGTTTTCCACGTAAAAATCTTGCGTACTATTTTTTATTTCCGCATTGGGTTTTTATCGCAACGATTTTTGAGTGTTTATACGTTTACACCTATTCACCCCCCTCTAGGTGTTTTTTTCCCCTATTTAGATCCTTATTACATATAACCCAACACGTACCTCAAATCTGCACGCAAAACGGAGCACGATGCAGGAGTCCGCACGCAAAACGGAGTCCGCACGCAAAACGGTGCACGCCACCGGAGTCCGCATGCAAAACGGTGCACGCCGCCGGAGTCCGCATGCAAAACGGAGCACAGTGCCGGAGTCCGCACTCAAAACGGAGTCCGCACGCAAAATGGTGCACGCCGTCGGAGTCCGCACGCAAAACGGAGCACGATGCCGGAGTCCGCACGCAAAACGGAGTCCGTACGCAAAACGGTGCACGCCGCCGGAGTCCGCACGCAACACGGAGCAGTAAAAATACGGTCCCTAACACAGATAAGAACAAGGGGTCAATCCAATGTCCAAAAGAACACCCCAAAACTGTGCCAAAAATACCGCAAAAACACCACGCGGGACCTACCTCGACTGCGTCGCCCGCCCATCTGGCCAAATGGGACGCCTAGCGCGCTCCACGAGGTCGCCGACGCGCCGCCGCACCCTACGAACTCCCCTCTCCCACTCTCCCTCTCGCGCTCGGGTGGAGAAGAAAAGGAAAAGAAGAAGAGAAATGGCGCGGGAAGAAAGAAGAAGATGAAGAAAAAGAGGAGGGAGGGTGGTCCGCGAACCCGGTCCACGGATCCGGTTCACGGCGCCAGCCAATGGGGAGCCCCAACCCACCTGTCCACGAAGCTGGGCCCGTGCACCGGGTCCACGTACGCGCCCAGCGCGCCACGTGGCGCGCACCCACGCGCGCCACGCGGGCACGCAACTTGCGCGCCACACGGGCGCGTGACACCGTGCCCCGCGCAGGCGCGGGACACGGGGGTGCCACACGGGCGCGTGCCCCTGCGTGCCCGAGCGGGCGCCAGTGGGGGCCCGCCACGTGGCGGCCCCCGCGCGCCCCCCGCGCAGGCGGGCACGCTTCCCCAGCGCGTGCCAGCGCGCCTGCTGCGCGCCTCGGGCAGCGAGCCGCCGCGCCACCTCGGGATCCGAGCCGCCTCCTCGGGATCCGCGCGGTCTCGCCACGCCTCGAAAAACATGCAACTCAACCGGGCTCCAAATCAAACAAGTAAATAGGCCATTCTCAACGATTTCACGCGCTGAATCCAAAAACGATGTCCATTTCTCCAAATTCTCATCCGAAAATTTGCCGAATGCCCCCGGATAGCCCACTTGATCCGATTTCCGCGCCGGGTCCAATTCTGAAGTCCGATTTGCCAAATTCCAACTCTAAAAATTCCCGAAGGCAACCGGAGAGGTGATCCTTTATCCAAACTTCGCCCCGAGTCCAATTTTAGTATCCATTGCGCGCGAAACCACTTCTAAGCATTCGACGGAGTCATCAGACTACTCTCGTGATCCATTAATCACACTGAGTCCAACACTAGTGTCCAATTGGTGCACAAACGCCACCGACAAGCCACATAGGCCTCCAGGAGCTGCTGATCAACCAGTAATCACATTGCGGGGGTCCAGGTCCTCACATCCTCCCCCACTAAAGAAAGTTTCATCCTCGAAACTAGCCTAATTCCATTAGGAGTCACAAACACCAAGGGTAAGTACTCAACATCATCATCTCCAGCTCCTAAGTCATCACTCACTCCCCGTGATTACTCCCCAACAACCACAACAGCAACATCCAGTACGGCATAGCCCGATTGCGCAATTCCCTCATCTCTCGAGCCAGAATTCGCAACGGGCGTCCCTCGTACTCCAAACACTCTTAGCGCTCAAATGGTGCGAGTTAATCACGGGCGAGGGATCCAAAAGCAAAACACTCCTGAGCCGAGACATGAAACAATACAGGGGCTCTATCAAAAGCCGGGGGAGACAAAATAACCACCAGTGCAACACGCACCAAACCACCACCTGGGTCAACTCAACCAAGGCAACCCGAAGCACACTCACACGATTATCCAATAAGGAAAAGAGCCCTATCAAGGAGGGGTCCTCACTCGGTCACTCCCGAATCTTGACCATCCGAGTGAACTACTCAGCCGCGGTCTATCATCCAAAGGAACCCTCAGGGACACAACCACAAGCCATGTTTGCCTCAACAGTCCACACAGCGCCGGCTGTGGAATCATCCAACTCAACCCCAGACAGCTTTCCTGCTCCAGGTATCCGCCAACGCCGTGGCCCTGTCTGGGTGATCTAGAATGCTTAACAATAACCCAACGATAACTCCACGGTCACAATAGAAGGCATCACTAAAACTAGCAGATCACTCTCCCAACACTGGAAATGCCAGCATTGGCGCTGGTATCGGTCTCATCATCCGATTGCCAAGCTCTCCTGGCACTGCCCAGTCCAAGAAGCTCCTCACCTCGACAATAATTGTCGATCTTGGCCAATTCCCAAATAGTATCCATATTGGCCGGATTTCCACCGCCGCTCCTACGGCTAACACAATGTGACCCAAAAAGGTATGCTTCTGAAGCTAAAACTTGTATCTCAATAACTTGGCATACCGCTTCTTTCCCCCAAGTATTGTAGCACATCCACAAGTGCTCCTCGTGCTCCAAGTCGCCCTGGGAGTAAATCCAAATATCCCTGGAGGATCTTGTCACCAATCCAATCAAGTATAGTTGGAGCACAATTCCTCAGATCATAAGAGTGGCAGGGCATTAATCAATCCACTTGGCCTCACTATGAGCTCATGATGCCCTACCGGATCCTGAACGCCATCTAAGCAAGATCCTCGGCTGTCTGATACCAGGTAGGTACTCACACCATACTATAACTGCCTGCATATAGCTCCATCAAAAGGTCCTAGATACCACCCGGACCTGTCTACACTCGAACCATAAAAGGACCCTCACAGTCGTATATCAACGATGTGGCATCACCACCGTATACCAACGGCGTGGCACTAGGTCAAACAGACCCCTCGATCCATCAGATCCTGCAACTGCGCCAACAGCTCTCTCAGCTCTATAGGTGATATACAATGAGGTGCTAACAAGGGTGGCGCGGTTCCGCGAACCACGTCAAACGCAATCTCTATCTCCCTAACCGGCGGCATCTCCAACAGCTCAGGTGAAATCACACCCGGGATCTCGTGGGCAATAGAGATATCCTTGAATCCTGGTGCCGCCAAAAAGCACCTCTCACACTGTCGCTAAAGCCTGAGTGCTATAACTATCACAACCATCAAGCCTCCTCTCGTCTGCCTCACAGAAGGTCAAAGTCCTCTCTTTCTGCAGTCTAACAACCTGTGGCACTGTGCCAACCAATCTCAAGCACCTGGTCAAAACACCAAACTGCCACAATTACCAATAAGTCTGCCGGTACAACTCGCGGCCTCAACTGCATTGGACATGATCCACAAGCCTCCTCCACATGCACAGCACTAACCGGAACCTGTACCTCGAGTGCACGTGGTAACAAATCTGCCTCTAGTCCATGCAGGAATACAACAGGCTCTAACTCCGACTGCTGTGATAAAATCACACATGCGACAACTCGATCCACTACCGTGGCGCCCTCCAACCGGGCGGCACAGGTTCATCCACTCGATGCAAGTGGTTGTCGCTCAATCTGCCTGAAGATCCGGGCTACCCTCATAGGGAGTACGACCTCTATCTCTGCTCACACTGAGGCGACGAATAAGGTCCTCCGCAGATAACAAATCCACGCTACCGCTGCGCCACTCCGACATAGATGCTGATGCGGCCATCAGGGTCCACCCGATCTCTGGCATCTCAGGAACCCGTCATCCTGGAAAAGAAATCAGAAGTGCCTTTGCCGGTCGATTTGTCCTTCATCATCCGGCGCCAAGCGCCAATATCCAGAACTCACCTCTGGCGGCAGATCCCTATCCAAAGGAACTGCAGTGCCATGCTCCACACGCAACGCCTACACCATCGAGGCGTCACTAATCCATAACAGAGGGACCAACTAAACTGAAAGGTATCCTGGCGCAATCCACTCCCAGCCACACATGTCCTATGCGCCTCGTCCCTCGAAACATGGAGCGCGCAGTTCAACGACTGCAAAAACTCTCAAGTAGTCACTCCATTATAACCAACCACGACTCTGCCTCCAAATGCTCCAAACTCAATCTTACGAGTCGGGGTGGTTCATCTGCCAAATCCGGCTCAATAGATCGATCGTGTCCCCTCAGCCCACCAGCTATCAACTATCCACCCTGTCTCGGTGCCTCGGCACTGAACATTGGCACAAAGGGGCTAATCACTCCATCGGTGCCACAAAATCCCCACCCCTGAGGATACTGCAACCGGGTGGTCTCAGAAGGAAGCACTGTCGAGCTGCCCGTTGCTCCGACAACTGTGTCACTAAAACCAGCTGCTCGCTCACTCTGCCGCTGATAAGCCTCTTACAATCCTGTCATCTGGGTCCGGAGTTCTCTGACCTCAATCCGGGTATCCGGCCCAGAACCAACTGCTCAAGCTAAACAGCTATGACAGGATGCACACGGGTCAAAACCCAGCGTCGGGGAGACACCGCTCGCCAGGACGAAACTGCAAATCAGCACACAAAAGCCACTCGACCCAATCCTGCGAAAGTCTAAAGCATGTCACCCGTTCCACAGGATTATGTTGTCTGCAACCAACATAATCACTTAGGAGAATAAACTTGCCAATCACTCCTCCCGTCCCTTGGGAGAGGTATAAAACTCAATCAGGACTCTCGCTAAAAATCACGACTCTCACGAAGTCAACCAAGGGTCAAACCATAAGCCTAGGGTTTCTAAGTCCACCATGACCTACAACCTAGGCTCTGATACCACTCTAATCTGTCACGCCCCGGGGTCGAAACTGCGACCCGGGCTCGCCAACAGATCCGCCACCTATGCCAAACTCCGCATAGGCGAAGCGTCCTACCTGCAAGAAAAGTGCTACAGCTAACAGATATCAGAGCTATAAGATAAAACTGCTGTATAACTAAAATCAACCACTGTACAACTGAACATAATACAACAATGTCCATCTCCCAAAACGATAATCATACAATATCCTCATATACAAAGGTCGAGACTCAACCGGGAGATACCTCCAATAAATATATCAGTGTACAGGCTCTCAATACAAATAAAATCCTCACTACATCAGTCACTCAAAAGAGGAAAATAAAACAACTAATCTACTGAAGCTCTCCCCTGAAGGGGTACCGCTACTCTCCAAACATGGGTAGGGATCTAGCTCGCGACTCCCTCGCCTCGATCATCGACCACAGAATCAGCAACACCCGCTAAGACTCTGCAAAACAAAGGAGAGGAAGAAAAAAGGAGGGGGAGAACCCCCAAAGGGTGTGAGAACTACACCAAAAAGGGAGTTCTCAGTGGGTACCACCGCCGGACCCGACGGTCTGCCCACTAAGTCCTCAAAAGACAAAAACTAACCAAAGCCGTAAAGACTGAAATAAGGAAGCTGGAGACTCTCAACAGCTAACAAGCCTCTATGCTTGCTATGCCTGCCTATGCCTGCCATGCCTGCCTATACCTGCCATGCCTGCCTGCCTGCCTATGCCTGCTATACCTGCCTATGCCTGCCTATACAACGGTCAACAACTCACAATGACCTTGGGACCACCGTATCCCCAAACGGTTCCCAACAACACTAGCACTGGTCTAAACACGGCTACTAGACTCCACTCGGTCCCCCTGACACGAGTGTAATAGTAAAGTAAACGTGTGTAATAGACCCAATCTAGTGACGCCAGAAATACTGGTACAGCCTGCCTGCTGTCGAACTCATCTGCGGGAATACTGACCGACTACTGACCGGTACGGTCGCATCCCAAAATAGGTGACAGACCGACTACTGGCCGGTACGGTCGCACCCAAATTAGGTGATAGACCGGCTCCTGACCGGCACGGTCGCACCCGAATAAGTGACAGACCGGCTCCTGACCGGCACGGTCGCACCCACATAAGTGATAGACCGGCTCCTGACCGGCACGGTCGCACACAAATTAATGATAGACCGGCTCCTGACCGGCACGGTCGCACCCACATAAGTGATAGACCGGCTCCTGACCGGCACGGTCGCACACTCCGATCAAAGTGGGAAAGCTCAACCACTAAGGAAACCAAATACCCAATCTGGTGCATAAATAAATATCCGGTCGACCGCCCAATATCCGCGGTTGCCGCAAAGCCCCACACTAGTCCAACCTGTCCCAGACACTAAGTCCCGACTACACTACCCAGATCCCTGCTCGAACCCGAGCAACACTGACCACCTGACTAACAAAGAAGGAGAAAGAAAAAGCATGGTTTCTCCTAAGTCAAGTTCCAATAAGTAGTGTAGCAATAAAAGATGGCCTAACTACATGTCCATACAAGCATGCAAATGTCCTCAAGGAAATGAAAGGGGGTAAAGCATAATAATAGATCCTCTAGGAATAAACAACATGCCGGAATCCCTAAAGGACTAAACCTGTCCACAATCCAGGGTCCATCAACAGAATGATCATAATAATACCCGCACATAGATATAGCCCCCTACTCCATCGAGTAGTCATATCATAAAAGACTATGTGCAACCTGGCATGCTAAAAGATCATTACCAAAGTATATCAATCTGTATGATCTAGGCCATTATTCAAGCTTTTCCTCTCGATGCTAGATATGGGTTGTACATTAAACATGCATGATATCAGTCATGGAGGGGTGACATTCCCACAAGTACGCGTATATTCGCCATAACATAGTCATCCATGAAGATCTTATCATTGCCTTACACAGTTACTGATATTAAGCTTACCCACCTGAAGTGCTCAATCCACGGCCAACCTGGAGTCGGTGAAGAGCGTGGCCACTTGCACGCACAATCTGCTGAACTCGTATCCATGGTACATGTCGAGCAAACCTCGGCTCCAAGCAGTGTTCCGAAAACACTCGCGAATCCTCCTGGGTACAACAAGAGGTCCTAAGTTACACATTATGATAAAATATCCAAGTATACACCATCTGCTGAAACCAGCCCCAAATATGTGCAATTTTCACATGCAGAACGGACTCAGAAAATTCCCCGAAGAACACGACGGTAATCCTTGCGACGCGTAGATCCAAAGAGTGTAAAGGCACACCTCAATCCGAGTCTCGTACACCAAGTTGCACACAAAACGGTGCACACACACGAGTCCTCGCGCATAACGATGCGCGGCCAGCAAACCTGCACGCAAAACGATGTACGCTATTAAAAACCTGCACGCAAAACGGTGCACGTACCTCGAATCTGCACGCAAAATGGAGCACGATGCCGGAGTCCGCACGCAAAACGGAGTCCGCACGCAAAACGGTGCACGCCGCCGGAGTCCGCACGCAAAACGGTGCACGCCGCCGGAGTCCGCACGCAAAATGGAGCACGGTGCCGGAGTCCGCACTCAAAACGGAGTCCGCACGCAAAATGGTGCACGCCGCCGGAGTCCGCACGCAAAACGGAGCACGATGCCTGAGTCCGCACTCAAAACGGAGTCTGCACGCAAAACGGTGCACGCCGCCGGAGTCCGCACGCAACACGGAGCAGTAAAAATACGGTCCCTAACACAGATAAGAACAAGGGGTCAATCCAATGTCCAAAAGAACGCTCCAAAACTGTGCCAAAAATACCGCAAAAACACCGTGCGGGACCTACCTCGACTGCGCCGCCCGCCCATCTGGCCAAATGGGATGCCTAGCGCGCTCCACGAGGTCGCCGACGCGCCGCCGCACCCTACGAACTCCCCTCTCCCACTCTCCCTCTTGCGCTCGGGTGGAGAATAAAAGGAAAAGAAGAAGAGAAATGGCGCGGGGAGAAAGAAGAAGAAGAAGAAAAAGAGGTGGGAGGGTGGTCCGCGAACCCGGTCCACGGATCCGGTTCACGGCGCCAGCCAATGGGGAGCCCCAACCCACCGGTCCACGAAGCTGGGCGCGTGCACCGGGTCCACGCACGCGCCCAGCGCGCCACGTGGCGCGCACCCACGCGCGCCACGCGGGCACGCAACTTGCGCGCCACACGGGCGCGTGACACCGTGCCCGCGCAGGCGCGGGACACGGGGGCGCCACATGGGCGCGTGCCCCTGCGCGCCCGAGCGGGCGCAAGTGGGGGCCCGCCACGTGGCGGCCCCCGCGCGCCCCCCGCGCAGGCGGGCACGCTTCCCCAGCGCGTGCCAGCGCGCCTGCTGCGCGCCTCGGGCAGCGAGCCGCCGCGCCACCTCGGGATCCGAGCCGCCTCCTCGGGATCCGCGCGGTCTCGCCACGCCTCGAAAAACGTGCAACTCAACCGGGCTCCAAATCAAACAAGTAAATAGGCCATTCTCAACGATTTCGCGCGCTGAATCCAAAAACGATGTCCATTTCTCCAAATTCTCATACGAAAATTTGCCGAATGCCCCCGGATAGCCCACTTGATCCGATTTCCGCGTCGGGTCCAATTCTGAAGTCCGATTTGCCAAATTCCAACTCTAAAAATTCCCGAAGGCAACCGGAGAGGTGATCCTTTATCCAAACTTCGCCCCGAGTCCAATTTTAGTATCCATTGCGCGCGAAACCACTTCTAAGCATTCGACGGAGTCATCAGACTACTCTCGTGATCCATTAATCACACTGAGTCCAACACTAGTGTCCAATTGGTGCACAAACGCCACCGACAAGCCACATAGGCCTCCAGGAGCTGCTGATCAACCAGTAATCACATTGCGGGGGTCCAGGTCCTCACAGTTACGGATCTCTACCGTACATGCGCACAGTTGACTAGTTGTCACTGTGATTGATTGACGTCTATACAAGCGACGTCGGCCTTTTCAAGCAACCTGTCAAAACTAGTAGCCCTGAATTGTGTCAGACAGTACTGATATTTCAATGAGCTTTCTGGTTTGTTATAGTGCACCTTTACAGCTTTCAGTGGTGTTGTGTGACTGATTGTCACAGTGGATGATTTGGACAGTGCAGATGTTCTGCGACTGATTGTCGTTGTGTATTTGTTAGATAGGCACCCCGTGTTAGTGGACTGTTTGATGTCCTACTGTAGTTAAGTTTCGGGGATGAAACTTCTTATAAGAAGGGGGCGATGTAGTAACCGTTATTTTTAAAATCCAAATTTTAAGTTTAAATAATCTCCTGGATTATTTAAATGGCAAAAATGGGAAATTAGTGGTGCAATAGTGGCCCTAAGATATCGGTTTTTGATCGGGGCCTAATCTCAAAAATCCGAGAGCACCATTGCGAACGTATCGACGAAACATGAAAAGTTCATATTCACTTGTCGACGATCCAACGGTCGGATCTTCCGCAAAACAGCGAAGAAGAAAGGGTCCCACAACTTAAGTTGTGAATAGTAACCCTGTATTTTAAATTCCCTTTCGACCACTAACGGCCGATTCACTATATAGAACCCTGACATAGGGGTATGAGTAGTCAAACCTAGCTAATTTCGACGTTCTAAGCGCAATGGCATTGACGGTTTTCGTGTTTGGCAATCCGGGTGCATCGAAATGCGTGCGTCAGTACGCGACATAAGAAACATCATGGCCCGAGATTTTATACGAGTGCCGAATCAAGCAAATGAATACACTACTTGATAGGTCTCGACGAGCCGGACGTCGTGGTGAAGTCTGTTTCACAATTCGACGATCAGGTTGTCTCGTAATGCGCGAAAGATGCCGAAATTATCATTTTTCTCCAAATATCTTAAGTGTTCTTGGGCCAAAGCCTTTGGGGATTTTAAGTTGGGCTTCTGCCAACCTCTGGAGCCCACGAATGCTGCTGAGGAAGTTGGAAGGGCAGCCCGGGGTGGTGGTCAAGAAAGAAGCACATAACCCATTTAAGTTGCCTTATTCTTTGGGGAGTTGTGGAGGGGAACTCGATGAGCCAAGTTGGTCCCGAGGTCTCTCCACCACTTCCCCGTGCCACCAGCATAAACAGAGTTGCTGTGGTGGCCGGAGCAAAGCATCCCCAAGAAAGAGAATCCAAGGAAAGAACCCGAGAGAGAGAGAGGAAGGAAAAGGTTGGACCAACTTCTTCCTAAGTTGATCTGGAGTGCTCTGTGAGCTTCCTTGGTGTCTCTGGAGCATCCTGGGTACTTGCCGAGGTCGCGCGAAGGAGGAGGAAGAGACGAAGGAGGAGGAAGAGAACCGGCTTCTTCCCTTCTTCAACAACTCCGGCAGAGGTGAGTGCTCTAAACCACGGTTTGTTTTAGCCCGAGACCTCTAGCAGTAGCTTAGTTAGGTCCTTGTGATGCTCCCTGCACAGCCCTAGCTCCCCATGCACACTGGTTTGCCGGCGGGAGAAATATCTCGCCGGAAACCTAAGGTTGCTCCGCCACGGCCGTTCTCTGCAACCAGTGGACCAAAATGAGAAATAAAATGATGGAGTTTTACTGTTGGAGCCAGTGATCAACTCCACCAAATTTGGTGGAGTTTGATCAAGCTAAACAATGGCAGTTTAAAGCCCTAGTTTTCGGGTATTGCGCATGTTGGCCGAGCAACGTGCTCCGGCGCCGGCGAGCTTCCCCACCGCCGGCCACATGCCCAGAAGTCTTCCTGGGAGTGAGGCGATTGCGTTCATGCAATTGCATGGCACCCATGCAGCATCAAAGGTTGGCGGCCATGGATGACCCGAGAATGGACCAAAACTTGGTCGCCGGCGCTCCGGCCATCTTCGGCCGGGATGGGATGGTCAGGAAGCTTCCAGGGATGAATTAGAGACTTTCCGTCCAAGTTAAATGGCTTCAAGTTGCCTCTGTAGAAAACCGCCGTTAGAGGTGAAGAAGCTCCAAACCGAGCTTGCTCCGCCGCCGTCGCTGCCATGCCTTGTCGCCGGGCACGGGTTCAGGTAAGTTGTGGTGTGGTTTAGCACCTGTTGGTGCCAATGGTTGAGGTCCAGAAGTTTTGATTGAATGGTCACCATTTTCGAGGTTTGACCTTCGTCTTCCTCCTCATGCCCGCGACCAACCGTGGGTTTAGGCTTGCTCCAAGTTGCATAGAAATGCTCCTGCAACTTGGAAGAGCATTTCCCTCCATCTTGGGAAGCCCCAGGTGCAATGGTTGCTGAGAACAAGCTCGGGCAATGAGTTTGGTAGTTGTTAAGCTTTTGTGCACATAAGGTGTTTGATGAAATGCCACAGTGAAGATTTTGTTGGATGTTGGCTTCGACTAAAGAATGAAAGTTGCTCCAAATAGTCCCCTGAGCTTGATGCTCACTTCGGATCAAACAGAATCTGTGTGGAATTGTGTTTGGAGCATTGTGAACCTCTAAGTGAGAAAGAGTGTTGGATCCACTTGATCCAGCAGATCTGGGTTGCAATTAGAGCAAGCCCCAGGATTCTTGTGCTGTTTTGGGCAAAGGGCTCAAGCAGATTTTCAAATGGCACAGTAAAACTTTAAATGAGAGGTTGTCAAGCCCTAGAATTAGTGTTATGGCCCAAGGTCTGTTCTGGGCTGTTTACGAAGCCACGACAGTAAGCTCCTGGCTAATTTGGGGTCACTGGACGCGATGCTCGCGTCGGATTTGGGTTTTGTTGAGCCAAACAAACAAAAATGCCTTTAGGCTATGTTAGAGAAGTGTATTATGGCCCGAAGTTTTCCTCGGGTTCCGTGCTGCTGCAAATGGGTGAGCACGGTTTTCAGCAAGTCGAGGGTCACCTACTGGAGGTGACTGTTCGTAAAAATAATGTCCCGATTAAGAGAACGAGCGAAAACGGCTCTCAAATTGCTATAAAAGTGCGATTTTTGGAAACCCTAGGGGCCTAGTTGCAATTGTGACCACTTGGGCTGCTTCGGGCAGCGTACACATGATCTCTAAATCCTTTGTTGGAGATCCCGGGACTTTAGTGAAGTTCCCCGTTTAGCTTGTCTGCACACAGTGTGTCAGTAGGTTGGGTATGAGAGTTTATTTTCTGACCTTTGCATATGATTCAGGTCCCAGCAGTCAGCCGCTGGCTTGCGAGCCATCCAGCAGCCACCGCGATCATCTACATTGAGGTGGGTTTATCTTCGGTCCGGGCTTTATCAGGTTGGCCCTATGGGGTGCCGTGGTAGGTCGGACCCCTATTTTTGGTGTAGCCCTGAACCTATGTTTGAGCCTTTCTATTTGCTTTCATTCCAGCATTCAGTCATTTCAGCTATGTTTGCCTTGATCTTACAGTTGAGCTTTCTATATGCTTTCATTCTCAGCACTTAGTATGTATAGTGATATACATCTGGACTTATGCCATGCCTGATTGGACATTAGCTAGAGTGATTATCAGTTCACTTTATATCAGCATTTCCTATTCTTCTATTGCATATTAGAATAGGAGTTCATCTTTTGCTATACAGCTTGACACATACCATGTTTGTTTGGTTATCAGCCTAGTTATATCACCATTTCCTGTTCTATGATGCATGATAGAATAGGAGTACAGTTCTGCTATTCAGTTTCAGTTACAGCTCAGATATTCAGCTCCTGTTGTTCAGATTCGTTTATACAGCATCCGTGATTGTTACAGCCTTCAGCATCCCGATAGGGATTTCTCGGCTTATTGCCGTATGTGTGGTCTTTAGACCATGAGCTTGAGCATCAGCATTATGATCGCCACAGAGCCAGCTGTTCTTTCGCGTACACCAGCGGGCTGATCCCCCGCAGTGGTGTACTTTACCGGTAAAGTGGTCAGCAGTGGCGACCCGTGAGCCCAGAGGGTTATGACAGCAGATTGGTGTACAGGTGGCATTTAGCCTGAGGTTCTGTGAGACCAATAGTGGCATTTAGCCTGAGGTCCCAGTAACCAATAGTGGCAATGATTGGGTACTTGTTGTTATTCAGCACTCCCAGTTTACAGCTTTGTTTATAGCATGTTCAGTTTCCTGCTTGTCAGCTTTATCAGTTATAGCATGATCATTTCCTGCTTGTCAGATTTATCAGTTATAGCATGATCAGTTCCTGCCTGCCAGATTTATCAGTATAGCATGATTATTTCCTGCTTGTCAGATTTATCAGTTATAGCATGATCAGTTCCTGCCTGCCAGATTTATCAGTATAGCATGATTATTTCCTGCTTGTCAGATTTATCAGTTATAGCATGATCAATTACAGTCATGAGTATCCTGCTTCCCTTCCGTGATTATCAGCATTTCTTGTTTACAGCATTGATATCATTGATTATCATACTAGCTCTGCTCTACAGCATTATTAGCTCTTGCTTGTATGATTTGCCAGTTACAGCATGCTTAGATTTTATATCTGCATCTTACCATTCAGCTTTCAGTATATCCTGCTTTTGCTATCCGCTTATCATTGTATCCGGTAGGTACGACTTGCTATTTCTCGGCCCGTCGTGCCCACTGGGATACACTTATGTGTGTCTCACACCCTCGGGTGACTGTTTTTCAGGTCAGTCAGGTGCTGGGATATTGGGGGGGGGGATCCAGTGAGCTGTTGCGCTAGATTTGTCCCCTGCTTTTGGCCACAGTGGCCCAGTGATAGTACTTACAGTTCCAGTTGTTTATTGAAGTTTTATATTATACTTTGTGATGGATTTGTGGATGTTATAGTGTAGTAGTTTATGTTTATGTAGTTAAGTGATTGTTGCTCTCTGATTGTATCATTGCACTTGCCTAGCCGAGCATGTATAGGGGAGACTCTGTCCGTGTGGACAGAGGATTTTCTATGCATGTGGCGGTCTGTTCACGTCCTGAGTTTAAAGTTGAACTCTGATTTAAAAAAAAAAAAAAAAAAAAAAAAAAAAAAAATCTACCGCTGTTTTGAAACTCGGGGCGTGACATCAACCAAAGTCCAAACTTGATTGGAGTACATTGAGTCTATTTCAGACTTCATAGCTTCCAACCATTTTTCGGAGTCGATGTTTGATATCGCCTCGCTATAAGTCTTAGGATCATCTCTATGATCCTTGTCTCGCACTAGGAACATTTCCTCCATGTCCTCTATAAATAATCCCATGTATCTATCAGGAGGATGAGAGATTCTACTAGACTTGCGAGGTGGCAATGTAATCTCTGGTATCACAGAGTTATCAGGAAGGGCTCTTGGAATGCTCGATTCTAAAGAGACTTTCTCCTCTAGTTCTATTTTTCTCCCACTGCCTCCTGCTAAAATAAATTCATTTTCAAGAAAGAAGGCATGACAGCTCACAATCACATTGTGACTTTCTAGGAGATAAAAATTGTATCCAAGTGATTCCTTGGGATAACCAATGAATCTTCCCTTGACTGATCTGCTTTCCAATTTGTCCGTCTTTAATTTCTTAATATAAGCCGGACACCCCCAAGCCTTAATGTGAGTAAAACTTGGCTTCCTACCATGCCACATCTCATATGGTGTGGTGGGAACAGATTTGGAGGGTACTCTGTTCAAAATATAAATAGCCGTAAGAAGTGCATAACCCCAAAGTGACGTAGGTAAATCTGTAAAACTCATCATAGATCGAACCATATCTAATAAAGTTCGATTCCTCCGTTCAGACACCCCATTCAATTCTGGTGTTCCAGGAGGAGTCCATTGAGAGACAATACCATTATTCTTGAGGTAGGTTAAGAAATCCGTGCTAAGGTATTCCCCTCCTCGATCGGATCGAAGAGCCTTAATCGATTTTTCCATTTGCTTTTCTACTTCTTGTCTGAACTCTTTAAACTTTTCAAAAACTTCAGACTTGTGTTTAATTAAATACACGTACCCATACCGTGAATAATCATCAGTAAAGGTAATAAAGTAGAGATAGCCGCCCCAAGCAGACACATCGAATGGGCCACATACATCAGTATGTATCAGGGCGAGTATTTCGGTAGCTCTCTGTCCTTGTCCAACAAAGGGAGACTTAGTCATTTTTCCTTGAAGACATGATTCACAAGCTGGGTATGGTTCAGGGAGTAAGGATCCTAAGATACCATCCTTAGCCAGCTTGTTAACCCTATCTTCTCCAATGTGACCAAGCCTCAGATGCCACAAGTATGTTTTGTTTACCTCCTCTCTAGGTCTTTTAAAGCCAATAGTATTCTCATTCATGCCATTGACAACTGTATTCATACTAACATCCATATGTAAGTAATAGAGATTGTCTATTAAAGAACCACAACCTATCAAATTATTTCTCAAATAAATTGAACAAATGTTTGATTCAAAAATAAACTTATAACCGTCCAATACCAAACGTGAAACAGAAATAAGGTTTCTAGTCGCACTAGGAACATAAAGACAATCTCTAAGTTCTAAAACTACTCCTGTCGGTAGACATAAAGGATAAGTCCCTACAGCAACAGCAACAACTCTTGCTCCGTTTCCAACGCGTAGGGTAATCTCTCCATCCCTAAGTCGTCTACTTTTCTTTAGCGCCTGCATTGAAATACACAAATGCGAGGTGCATCCCGACTCAATGACCCATGTAAAAGTAGAACAAACCGATAAGCAAGTAGTTTCAATGATATGAATCTCGGACATACCTTCCAAAGTTTTATCCTTCACCTTGTCCTTATTGACTTTTAGCATTCCTTCAGCCGTGACCAACATATTCAACAGCTCGGCGAGAGTGCAAGTAATTTTATTCATTTGAAAATTCAAAATAAACTGAGAAAATGAATCAGGTAATGATTGCAAGATCAAATCAATTTGAAGTTCTGCATCCATAGTCATTCCGAGCTTCTCAAGCTCCTCAATGTCCTTAATCATCGCCAAGCAATGATTATTGACTGAGTGACCATCAGACATCTTAGTCCTGAACAATCGCCTTGACACTTCGTAACGAGCTGTTCGACTTTGCTCATCATACAACTCTTTAAGATGAAGCAAGATGTCAGCAGCACTCTCCATGTGCTCATGCTGGCGTTGCAACTCATTACTCATAGACGCAAGCATGTAGCATTTTACCTTCATATCATCATCAGTCCATTTATTTCTAGCATCTTTCTATTGAGCTGTTGGATTTTCGGGCACTGCTGGAGCCTCCGTGTCCAACACATAGGCTAATTTCTCAGAATTGAGAACAATTCTCAAATTCCTCAGCCAATCGGTGAAATTCGGTCCAGTTAAGCGATTAGTATCAAGTATTCTGACAAGTGGGTTAGAGGGGGACATTTTCTGCAGATGGTTAAGATTCTAATTAGTTGTGTACTTAATCATAATCCATTTTGATTAGGGTCATTAAATCTAAATGGTGCCTCCCACTAATTTTAGCGAATCTCCACACTCCCCGAGTGGAGAAAACGGAAACTTTACTAAAAGTTTCTAGTGGGAATTGCTGTCCCATCTGTTTGCACACTACCTCATCCTAACAGATTCTTGGCAATGAGTAAAGAAATGAGTGAACAACTCTTGTTCAATGCTTCTCAAGCAAATCGCAATTTTATCTTTGGCCTCCAAAAATATAGGCCTCATCCTAACAGATTCTTGGCCTTATCTTTTGGTTAAGTTAGACCCACCGTTCATCATGCAAATAAAAAAGTCATTGAATCCTCATCCTGACAGATTCTTGGATTCAACCCCTTTCTTACCACATAGCATCTTATGCCAATAGAATGGTTGCGGCTCCCTAATGCAACTGACCCCCGTGTCTGGGTGCATCAATCAACACTAAAGAGACGCCCACACCCTACAACGATGGAAGGCCACTATGTAATGTTCTGGTTTTACCCCATGCAGCTTTTCCGTTGAATCCATGGTGTAAAACACCTAGTGTTGGTGTGTCTGGCCCATGGTGCATCAAAGGGGTGCCACAGATGGACCCTGTGTGACTTTTTCTGCTGTTTTGGCCTTCGACTGTGTTTCCTGAATTTTAGATAAGGAATTGGGCCAAGCGGAGTTCGGATTTGGATTCAGCGCGGAAAAACACTTGAAAACGACTATTTATTTGTCGGATTTGGAGTCCGGATGACAAAAAACGGGCTTCCGAAGGTTTCGGGGGGATTCTGGTGCATGGGGGTGCTCCGTGGACCGGACAGTGCCACGTGGCGGCCCATTATTGGGCGGCTCACGTCGCTCGGTCCACGGAGGAGGCGCGGCGGTGCATGGACCGCGCGGGTGGCCACGTGGCGCTTCCGGATTGGAGGGAGCACGCGGCGCGGTCCAGGGAAAAGGCGCGGCACTGGTGGACCGGGCGCACGACACGTGTCGCTCGGGGATTGGTGGGCTCAGCTGGGCGCGGTCCACGGGTGCGCTAGGCGGCGCCTCGGGGCGCGCGCCAGCGCAGGGGCACAGTGCGGCCGGTCGGCCCCACATGGCCCGCACTCGAGTGCGGGCCACGTGTCGGCCGACCAGGGGGCGGGTGCATGCACCGCCCCCAGCGGGTCTGCGCCACGCGACGTGCGGCCGGTCGCCCCGCACAGCTGTTTGCTGTGCGGGGGACACGTGGCCGCACCGCATGCATCCGGGCGGTCGGACGGACCCCTCGTCAGACCCTTTTTCGGATTCGGGCGCTCAAATGAGGCGCCCGAATCCGATAAGGTTGGGGGTGGTTTCTTTGCCTATAAATAGGCTGTTGGAGGGCCATTTGACCCTTTTCTGTAGAGATTTTCACAGAGCAACCTTAAGGAAAAATATTCCTCTACCTGAGACCTTCCTTGCTGAGCATTCCTGAGATTTTAGGAGCGCGTTTTTCGAGGTTGGCCATTTTCCGGCGCGGCGCGACACTCGTTCTTCGACGACCCGTTTCGTCCCTTCGCAGTGTTTAGGCTCCCCCGGCTCACCCAGACCTTCGTTTCGGGTGATTCTTGCGCCGTTGGACTCTCGACAGGTAGGGATTCATTTTTGATATTTTGAGTTGCCCCTGGTTTTCTTGTGGATTTTGAGTTTTCCCGAGCTTCTTTGTGACCCATTTTTCCTCGCGGAGTTTTGGACAGCACCTGCTTGATTTGGCTATAACTTCGCGCTCAGGTGACGGATCGAGGCGATTCAAAAGGCATTTCTCATCTACATCTCGCGGGGAATCTCCTAGAATTTTCTCAGATTTTTCTGAATATTTTTCGAAGGTGGAAATTTCCTTTCTCTGTAATCTTTTGGTACAGAATTCCTGCACAGTTTTGTTTGGGGTGTTCCCCTTGCCGAATTTGTATCTCAGCAATGGTAGCTCGGTTTCGAGCGTGCAGGCACTCGTTTCGACGGGTTCGACGCAGGGAACGCGACGGTATTTTTCGTGGAATTTTCTGAGCACCCTTCGCAGGTGAAAATCTGTAAACTTTAGACCGCATTATTTGGGGACAGATTTTGTGAGGATGGTAGAACTAAAGTGATGTGTCCTTATTGGAGATTGGTACAGTGTTGCGGCGGACTTTTGTTGCGAGCGCGGGTTTTCACATTTGGGACACGGATTTTAGCGCTCGAGGTGGGTACCGTTGTTAACCTCTTACTTGGGATAACCCACCAGGCATATTGGAGCTAGTCATGTGCAATGTTGCTGTTATACTAGTAGAATGAACATAGCATGCTTAATGAAAAGAAAAGGACTTGTGATTGATACTTGCATCTTTAAAGGACTCGATACTAATAAATGGTAATTCTTACAAGTGTTAAGTGTTTAGAATCCATGGAATTATTGCTTAAACCCTCCGGTAATAAACGGCTAAATTCATATCAGACTTATGTATAAAAGTGAAACTTAAGCATGTGTATAAATTGGCTTGTGGCAGGTTAGTACTTCAGATATTCAAATAAAGGCATACTGTGAATCTTGTAAGAATTAGAACACTGAAATTATTCTGTTAAGAAAGGACTTTTGCATGCTTGAATGGTCACCTAGTTAGGCCACCTTTTTCTGCTACACTATCTTGCTGGAATTGACTTAGGAGAAACCATGTTTTATTCCTTCTCTAGTTACCTAGACATAGGGGATATTACGCTCAGGTAGAGCAGGGGCTGGGATAGTGTAGTCAGTCGTTGGGATTTTGGGACAGGCAGGTTGAGGGCAGGGTAATTGCGGCAACCGCGGATTTTGGGCGGTTGACCGGACAGTTGTTATTGCATCAGATCGGGGAGAGGATTTGGGCTTCTTTTAGGGGATGATTTCCCACTCAGATCAGTGTCATGATCCAGTCCTGCTGACTTATTCTACTATGATACTTGTTACCGACCTTGAGTCCTTGGGACTCCTATCCCCTATCGGTGTTATGCACTGGCCGGCATACCCGATTTGGCAAGTATAGTGTGCACGTTATACAGATCTTGAGTCCTTGAGACTCCTATCCCCTATCGGTGTTATGCGTAGGCTGGCATACCCGATTTGGCAGGCATAGCAGGCAGTACCGGTGTTTGCTAGTGTACAGATTGGGTTTAGTCAGGCAGGCATTTATATTATGATGCATATATTTAGCTATCTTTTTAGCTGGGCATGTAGAGGCATATTAGTGGTAGCTTTTATCTATAGCCATACTTATAGTTTACCACATTTATTCATTTCGCCTCTGGTAGTCCTAGTGGGCATGTTCGAGTTGAGGTTTACCCACTAGGGGAGGCTACTGTTTTTATAGTAGTTCTCACCCCCACTGTTTTTCCCTCTTCTTTTCCCCTTTATTTTGCAGAGTCTTCTGCGGGAGTTGCGGGACCCTCTTCCCAGGACCGAGGTAAGAGGATCGTTGATTAGCTAGCTGCTTCCCTGACCCAGAGTTCAGTAGATTTTGATGTGTTCCCAGTACCCTCAGACGGTTGTATTTTCCTTTTATTTTTGGGTCTTGCTTCGGCCAGCTGGATGTATTTTATTTTGTGAGCTGGGAGAGACACTTGTATATTTTGAGAGCTATGTTGTACTTTCCTTTACAGTCTTTGTCTGAGATGTACTAATTTTAGTTTAGCTCTATTTTATGCTCATTTATTATATCTTTTTATCTGAGCAGGTTACCAGCGCTTCGTGTACACGGGAAATTCCGTGTGCACGGCGGATCTGTGGATGAGCCCGGGTTCTGGTTTACACCCGGGGCGTGACAGATTAAGATGGTATCAGAGCTTAGGGATAGGTCAGTTGGGACTTAGGAAACCCTAGGCTTTTGGCAGACCCTAGGACGGCAGGGCGTGAGTGGCGTGATATTTTGCGAAAGTCGGCAATTTATTATTAAACTCTTCCAGTGAGTGAAGAGGGATCGACATATCCTATTCCTGTTGAACATTTATGTTGGCTGCAGACAACATAAAGTTACAGAAATAGGGGGATGTCTTTGACTTTCGCTAGATTGGGTCGTGTGGGGTTTTGTTGCTGATTTCTGGTTTCCTGTGGCAGGATGTCGCCCCGTCGTCGTTCTCCCACCCGGGGTACTCCCACACCTTCCGAGGAGTCTGAGAGGGCGGTATCCGCCGAGTTGGGAGAACTGCGGGCCTTGGTGACCCAGTTAGTGGCGAGGAGCTTTCGTCAGGAACAGCGCCTGGAGCAGTTGCTGGCGTAGCAGGGTGACTTGGCGGTTGGCGAGGGGGCCGGGGTTTCAGAGCAACGTCCAGACAGGAAACGCCCAGCCCCAGATGTTGATGGACAGGCCAGCTCTGGGAGACCACCACGACCCCCGTGGCCCCAGTCTTGTGGCCGTGGGCGTCTTGATCGACGAGGACCTGGTAGATCTCAGAGGCCACCGCAGCAGCAGTCTCGACAGTCTCGGGCGTTGGTCCGGTGCTTTTTCTGTAGAGTGCAACATCCATCAGATACCTGTGGCTTGAGGGGGTGCTGTTGCTTTCGATGTGGACAGCCAGGCCACATCCGACCTACGTGCCCCTTTCGGACCTTAGTAGCACCTCCTTCAGCATTGGCCCCTACCGCATCCCAGCAGAGTTCGCGATCACGGCTACAGAGACGGCAGCAGCAGGCGAGGCAGCCCCGGTCTACAGATGGGTGTGTTTTCTGTAGGGGTCAGCACCCCTCTGATACTTGTGATTTGAGGCATGGCCGCTGTTATCGGTGTTGACAGTCCGGCCACATTCGAGCTACTTGCCCTTTCTCGACACCGCAGGCTCCTTCGTCAGCATCAGTTCCTTCTGCGCCCCAGCACCGGCCCTATGCTCCAGCGAGCGGGGCTCCTTCCTCCCCACCTACAGACTACCGACCACCGACGCAGAGCGGGCAAGACTATGCCGCCCAGGTTGAGGACTCCTCGGCAGCCGACCCCGTGGTGGCAGGTATCATTTTACTTTCCGGTACTAGAGCTCGCACTTTATTTGATACCGGTGCATCACATTCTTTTATCAGTAGATCATTTGCATCATCCCATGGATTAGAGTTAGGTCGGTTGCCACATGCATTAGAGGTACGGATTCCTGAGCATACATTGCATGTAGAGGAGTGTTGTTGGTCTTGCCCTGTACAGCTTGAGTCTTGGGTTTTGCCAGCGGACCTGATGGTCCTTAGTCAGCTGCGAGATTTTGACATTGTACTGGGGGTGGATTGGTTGGCCCGCTATTTCGCGACGATTGATTGCGCCGCGAGGACTGTTACTTTTAGCGAGCCAGGCCAGGAGGTGTTCGTTTACGGGGGGTGCCAGAGTGCTTTCTTTGCCTCTGTGGTTTCGACTTCTCGGGCGAGGCAGATGATGCGCAGTGGCTGCGTAGCCTTTTTGGCTGGTGTGGTAAAGGAGCCTACGGCGGCACCGGGACTCACGGATATCCCTATTGTCCATGAGTTCCCGGACGTGTTTCCACCGGAGTTGACTTGTATGCCGCCGGATAGGGAGGTTGAGTTTTTGATTGACGTAGTCCCAGGAACTGCGCCAATCTCTAAGGCTCCTTACCGGATGGCACCAGCTGAGTTGCGAGAGTTAAAGGCGCAACTTCAGGATTTAATGGATAAAGGCTTTGTGAGGCCAAGTGTATCGCCTTGGGGAGCGCCGGTGCTATTTGTGAAGAAGAAGGATGGTTCACTTCGACTTTGTGTTGATTACCGCGAGCTGAATAAAGTGACTATCAAGAACAAGTACCCTTTGCCGCGCATTGATGATCTATTTGATCAGCTGCAAGGGTCTTGTGTCTTCTCCAAGATCGACTTAAAGTCTGGGTACCACCAATTGAAGGTGAAGGCCGAGGACATCCCAAAGACGGCATTCAGGACGCGGTATGGGCATTATGAGTTCACTGTCATGCCTTTTGGATTGACAAATGCCCCTGCTGCTTTTATGGATTTAATGAACAGGATTTTTCGACCATACCTGGATCGGTTCGTCGTTGTTTTTATCGATGACATCTTAGTTTATTCCCAGAGCGATGTGGAGCACGAGGAGCACTTGAGGATTGTGCTGCAACTTCTGAGAGAAAGGAAGTTGTATGCCAAGTTATCTAAGTGTGATTTCTGGCTTCGGGAGGTTGTCTTTTTGGGCCACGTGATTTCAGCCGCTGGAGTGGCAGTAGACCCGGCGAAGATAGAGACAGTCCGGGATTGGCCCCGACCGACGACTTCAGTGTGAGCATGGACAGAGGTCGTGCTCCCTTTGTGAGTGGTCTAGATATTTTGGCAGGCTGAGCGACGACCACTTGCATCGAGCGGATGAATCTGTGCCGCCCGGTTGGAGGGCGCCACGGTAGTGGATTGAGTTGTCGCAGGTATGATTTCATCACAGCAGTCGGAGTTAGAGCATAATGCACTCCTGCATGGACTAGAGGTAGAGTCGTTACCACATGCACTTGAGGTACAGGTTACTGTTGGCATTGCGCTGGTGGGGGAGGCTTGTGGATTATGTCCAGTGCAGTAGAGGCCGTGAGTTATGCCAGCAGACATATTGGTATTTGTGGCAGCTTGGTGTTTGACCCAGTGCTTGGGATTGGTTGGCGTAGTGCCACAGGAGGTTTGACTGCTGAGATAAAGGACTTTGATTCTCTGCAAGGCAGATAATGGAAGGCTTGTTTATTGAGACTGTTTGAGCACACAGGTTACAGCGACAGTGTGAGAGGTGCCTACGGCGGCAGCGGGACTTAAGGATATCCCTATTGCCCATGAAATTCCGGGTGTGAGTCAATCTGAGCCGATGATTATGCCGCCGGAGAGGGAGATTAAGACTGTGAGTGACGTGGTTCTGGAAACCGCGCCAACTTCAGTAACACCTCATTGGATATCGCCTATAGAGCTGCGAGAGTTGATGGCATAGGTGCGGGGAGCTGATGGATCGAGGGTCTGTTTGACCTAATGCCACGTCGTTGATACACGACGATGAGAGCTCTTTGTGATTGGAGCCCAGGCAGGTCCAGGTATTATTTAGAATCTTTTGATGGAGCTATATTCCGGCAGTTATTGTATGATGCCTACACCAATTTGGAATTTCAGCGGAGGGCTTTGTCTAGATGGTGTTCAGGACACGGTAAGGGGCATTATAAGTACAGTGAAGCCAATGGAATGACTAATGCCTTGTTGCCTTTAAGATTGAGGAACTCTGTATTCCAGCAGGACTTGAACGGATTGATAGCGGCATTCTCTAGGGATATTTTGGCTTTACCCTCTCCCTGAGTGATTTAGGGCTTGTGGAGCATTGGTTGATGCCGCGGTAAGGTCTGTGGGGAAGAAGCTTTGTGCCAAGTCGTTGTGGTACGAGTTTAGCTTTGAGAGCACATCTTCCTGGATTACTTATTCTAGCCATAGGGGCGGCTGTGGGAATCCGGTCAAAATGGATGCTATTTAAGACTGGCCGAGACCGACGGTTATTGTTGGGGTGAGGAGCTTTTGGACCGGATAGTGCCAGCAGAGCTCGACGAGCAGATGATGAGTTTGGTACCCGCGCCGATTTTAACCTGGTCAGCGGTGGGAGATGGATTTGTGAGTTATAGTGATACCTCCCATAGTGGCTGTAGAGCTACCATTGGATTTTGATGAGCATCCTGTATCACCCCGACAGGGCCACCGTGGTGGCGGATACCTGGAGTAGAAGAGCTATTTGGGAGTTGAGTTTGACGGTTCCATAGCTGGCGCTGTGTGGGGCCATTCTGGTGTACAGGGTTTGAGTTTGTGTCCTAGTGGATCCCTTTTGATGAGAGGCTGCGGCTGAGCAATCCAATTGGGTGGTTGAGTTTTGAGGGCGACCGAGTGTGAACCCTTGCTTGTTTGGGCCCTTTTCTGTGCAGGTGTTTGTGTGGATGTGTTTCGGGTCGCTTTGGTTGAGTCGGCTCTTGGGAGTGTTTTTAGAGCGTGTTGCACTGGCTGTCGTTCTGTTTCCCCCGGTCTTTTGTTGGAGTTTTGAGGTTTTTCTGCGTCTCAGCTCAGGAGTGTTATGCTTTGGACCCCTCGCCCGTGATTGACTCGTTCCTTTTGAGGTCTGTGAGAGTTTGGAATACGAGGGACGCCCGTTGCGAATTCCGGCTCGTGAGGTGAGGGAAGTGCGCAATCGGGCTATGCCGTTCTGGTTGTTGCTGATGTTGTTGCTGAGGAGTAATCACGGGCAGTGATAGGCGACTTGGAAGTTGGAGACGGCGGTGTTGAGTTTTGATCCCTAGTTTCTGAGACTCCTTGAGTGTGGTTTAGTTTCGAGGACGAAACTTTCTTTTAGTGGGGGAGGATGTGGTGACCCGGATCTTTGCAGGGCTTCTACAGTGTGTCCGGCAGCTTCTGGAAGCCTACGTGGCATGTCGGCGATGTTCGTGCGCCAATTTGGACACAAGTGATGGACTCGGGGCTTAAAATGGACCACGTGGGTAACCGGAAGACCCCGTCGGATGTTTAGAAGTGTTTCCGCGCAAAATGGATAGCAAATTTGGACTCGGCGTGAAATTCGGATCAAAAATACCTTTCCGGGAGCCTCCGGCAAATTTTAGGATTGGAATTTGGCAAAATGGACGCCGGATTTGGATTCAGCGCGCGAAAACGGTCAAGATGGGCTATTTACTTGATTTTTTCGGAGCTGGCTACAGTGTTTTTACTATTCACGGCCGGAACAGTAGCTCCGGCGATCGCCGGCGGCAGCAGGCAGCGCCGGCGGGCGGCGGCGCGGCCTCGGGCAGGCGGCACAGCGGCGGCGCGCGGCGCGGGCAGGGCGCGGGCAGCGCGCAGGGGCAAGGGCAGGCGCGCGGTCCACGGCGGTGGCCGTGCACCAGGGCGGTGCCACGTGGCGGCTGCTGAGTGGATGGCTCACAGCGCGCGGTCTACGGAATATTTTTGGTGCACGGTAGACCGATAGTGGGACACGTGGCCGTTTTTGATTGGTTGGTGTCGTGCACCCGGTCCACGGTGCAGGGTGGTTACCTCGGGCCGCGTGCGCACGCGGGCGCCATGCCGCGCTGACGCCGCGAACTGTGCGCGGTTGACTCTTGGAGGGTACACGTGGCGGCCTTTTAGTGGGCTTCTACGGCTGTCCCCTGTTTCGGGGACACATCGGGAATTTTTTCAATTGTTTTCCTTCTTGTTTGGCATAATCCTCTCCGAGCTCCATTCTTCTTAGTTTTTGCACCACCTCGAGCCCCCATCTCCCCGAGCTCCCTTCAGTGAAAATTTTCATCTTCGAGTTCCGGTTCTTGCTGCAGAGTTTGGGAATTTCTGAGTGCACGCATCCTGAGGTTTTGGATTTTACGGCGCGGCGCGACGTTTCCTTCCCGATGTCCCCCTTCGTCGCAGTGGCAGTGTGATGGCTCCCCTGGGCTACCCCGACACTCTTTTTCTACGATTTTTGCGCCGTTGGCTTCACGACAGGTAGGGCTTCATCTTTCATTTTGATCGAGCAATCTCATTTTGACTCCTTGGCACGGATCCTGAGGCATTAATGTGACCCCTTTTTCTGTGAGGGATGTGAGGACAGCATCGGAGTATTTTGGCCATAACTTCGCGCACGAGTGTCTCACGGAGACGAGCTTATACAACTTTTTCATCTACGGATCGCAAGGAACGCGCTCGTATTTTTCTTGGAATTTCTTGAGATTTATTTCGAGGTGAAATCTCTGTTTTTCTCTGTGAACAGTGCACAGTTTTTAGCACAGATTTTGTATGAATATACCCCCCCTTGCCGAATTTATAACTTGACTTACCGGACTCAGATTTGGACGTGCAAGCTACCGTTGCGAAGCTATCGACGCGAGGATTGTTACGGCATTTTGGTGTTGGCATATTTCGTGAGTCAAGTCAGTGAGTTGAGTCGGAGTCTTAAAGGGATCAAATTGTCAATCAGCAATCAAAGACTTAGAGAAGATTCAACAAGAGCTCAAGTTGACACTCAGTGTCTTGAGTCTTGAAGATTGAAGTTGAAGAATTGTGGATCAGTTACATCAATCTCAAGAAGAAAGTATTCAAGAGGATCAGGTATGTTTAACTAAATAATTGTGGTGATCCGAATACTTTCTTATAGTGTAGAAACACTTGGATGAACTTTTAATTGCATAATAATCAAAAACTGGTGTTCGGACTTGTTCAGGATCCGGATCAGAGCCAACGATCCGGATCCCGAAGGTTGTTGCTTCATACAAGACTTCGATCCGGATCCTTGCAATTTCCGATCCGGATCCCGAATGTTAAGTTTTCTGATTTGTATGAACGATCCGGATCGGGCAATGCAATCCGGATCCCGAACCCTTGGTTTTCTGGAATCGTCAATCTCGTTACGACGATCCGGATCGCAGTAAATCCG
Source organism: Tillandsia leiboldiana (assembly GCA_029204045.2). Taxonomy (NCBI): domain Eukaryota; kingdom Viridiplantae; phylum Streptophyta; class Magnoliopsida; order Poales; family Bromeliaceae; genus Tillandsia; species Tillandsia leiboldiana. Next base: position 13,093 of record JAQNDB010000426.1, on the reverse strand, counting down.
ATCCGGATCGCCGTCCTGAAAATTTCCAGATAAGGTATGTTTTTGATTCTTATCTCTTTCCAAAGGTTTCTAAACTATAAATAGACGTTTAGGGTTTCTCAAAAACGGGGGAGCTACGGCCGATCAATTTATAAAACTCTTGAGAGCAACCCTAGAGGCTAGGTTTTTATCGATCTTCTTTATAGCCTCTTTTAGGTCAATTCGACGGTTCTTTCAAGAACATATCTTTTGTCGAATTGATCTAATCTTTGCTTAGAGATTTCTTCTACGGTTCCTCAATGAGAATCTAAGCAAAGGATCACCATCGAAGTCAATATTTTTATCGACTGAGTTTGCGTCGTGGATTCGACGTGGCATCGTGGATTCGATGTGCTAAAGGCGTTTCGTGGATTCGAAGCGTGCGTTCGTGGATTCGAACGTGAGCAGTGGACGGGCAAAACGGTGGAGCGCGAGGTCCAAGAAATTGAAGGAGGGGTTAAATCCGTGGAGACGGTAATCACCTTGTTATTCTTCTTTTCTTAGGGATTGTTATTGCGTGGATATCCAACCGGTCAGCGCAAGGTCCGAAGAAGCTGAAGGAGGGGTTTGAGTCCGTGGAGTCGGTAATCACCTTGTTATTCTTCTATTCTTAGTGGATTGTTATTGCGTGTTGGTCCCGTGGTTTTTCTCCTGGATTGGAGTTTCCACGTAAATCTCGGTGTGCTGTTTTTATTTTCCGCATTGGTTTTTATTTTGCACTGAGATTGAGTTTTTAAGTATTACACCTATTCACCCCCCCTCTAGGTGTTTGATAGTACCTATTTAGATCCTTGTGGATCCTATAAAAACCTACAAGTGGTATCAGAGCGGGTTTTAGGTTTATCTATCATGATGGGTGAAAGTGGTAATATTTATAGACCTCCTCTTTTTGATGGGACTAATTATGCTTATTGGAAAGTGCGGATGAGAGCTTTTCTCATCGCAATTGATGAGCGGGTATGGCAATCCGTGGAATGCGGTTGGGTGCATCCTGTTGAGGAAGTAGGAAATTCTACTACCCCAAAACCTCGCTCTAGATGGTCCAAAGAGGAATTTGAAAGATCTTCTTACAATGGGAAAGGTATGAACGCTTTATTTAATTCTCTTTTCTCGACTGAGTTCACAAGAATTTACGCGTGTGAAACCGCGAAGGAAATTTGGGATATTCTCAAAATTACACATGAGGGTACTAATCTTGTAAAAATTCAAAAGCTCCAGATGCTTACAAGTCAATTTGACTCTATTCATATGGAAGAGCATGAATTGTTTACAGATTATTACACTAGACTTCAAGATGTAATAAATACATGTGCTAATTTAGGAGAAAAGATCCCGGAGTCGACAATTGTAAGAAAGATACTTCGGACTCTTCCGGAACGGTTTAGGGCAAAAGTTACCGCCATTGAAACCGTTAGTCATCCGGATGAGATGAGTGTAGAGGAATTAGTAGGTGCTTTGCAAACTTATGAAATGACTTTTCCTACTAATCAAGTTTCTTCCAAGTCTTCTTCTAAGCTTACAGGTATTGCATTCAAATCCACAAAGGAAGAAGATAGCGAATCGAGTTCCGACGATGAAATCTCTTTTGCCGATTTTGAAGAACAATTGGCGCGGATCACAAAGAAATTTCGTCGGAAATTTTGGAAGAATCGAACCGATGGATCTTCATCCTCGAAACCATCAAAAGGATCATCGGGTTCTAAATCCTCTAAACTCAAAGGCTTTGCAAAACCTTCTAAAGAAAAAGAAAAGGATGATTTCGAAGGGGAAATCCAATGCTATCGATGCAAAGGCTACGGCCATTTTTCAACGGATTGTCCTTCTCCGAAATCATATAAAAAGAAGGCTTTGCAAGCGAAAACTTGGGACGATTCTACTTCTAATGAATCGACCTCAAGTAAAGAGGAAAAAATCGTTGCTTCTCATGCCTCTCATTTTCCCTCTTCTAATAATTGTTTATCATCTTTAGTCACTGACTCTACTCCTTTGATTTTGTATGAAACATCAACTACCGGCGGAGAGTCATCAAGTGAGGGGGAGTCGAACGAGGAAGAACTCGTTGAGGCATATCAACAACTTCTTGCGGAATCTAAGAAGATGGCCAAACATATCAAGAAGTTGAGAAAGCAACGACTTGAAAATCAAGACGAGAATCATGCTTTAAAGATCAAACTTCATGATCTCGAGGAGGAACGAGAGCTTTTATTGGATAATAATAAAATCCTCCAAGAAAAGATAAATCAATCGGAAACGGTCGTTAATTCCCATATTAACAAGATTGGTTTTCTTGAAAAGCAGTTTGAGGAAATTCATGTCACCAATCAAGCATTGACCAAGCAAGTTCATCAACTTAAATCCGACATACAAAGGATTTCAACCGGTTCCAAGAAACTTGAATGTATGTCCGGATTAGGTCAAACAAGCAAGGTTGGTTTGGGATTCAAAAAGAACCAAACTGTGAAGGCTTCAAGTTCCACAACTAAATTGAAAGGAAGAACTTGTCACCTATGTGGACTTGAAGGACATTTGGTGAAGGATTGCCCGAAAAAGAGAAAGAAAAATTCTTCGGCAACTTCATCTACGGAGCGAACTCAACGGAATCAAAAGACACATCAAGTCAAAGGAGTTCACTCAACCCACCAAAGGTCCGAGCCACATCATCAATCATACAAGTGGATCACTGCGAGGCAAAGACCTAAGGTGGATCAACAGTCAAAGCGGACAACCCCCGGCCACAACGAATCAAGACAACCCAAAATCCAGCGATTTTGGATTCGGAAAGGTGATATCTTTCCTTGTCTTAAGTTCTAAATAGCTTATGACTGTATGTAATGCTTTGATTGGTTTTCCCTTCATATCTTTCTTAATCTTTGCATTACATGTTTTTCAATGCTCTTCGTTTTTATACTTTGTTTTTGAAAAAAAGGGTTTTTAATGAACAAGTGCATTGAATGAAAAGGGCTTTCACTTTCAATCACTCCAATTTAATTTTATATGGATTATCAACTTTACTCCATAATCATAATCTTGAAGATACTTCATTATAGGAGTTTTTGATATTATAAGCATCAAATTTTAGAAATCATGTGTGATCTTTAGATGCTTAATCTATCTCGGTTGTGTGAATTCATTGTGATAAACATGAGACAACCGATAGACTAAAATTTGGGATTTAATTCTTTCACGTAAGAGATTGCATTCTTACAAGGGTATTGAAATGATTTGCAAAAGATGTGGAAAGAGTTACATCCGAAAGGAGTGTGAAAACTACCACCACATGTTGGAAAGAGCTGCCACCCCGGTCGTCCGGTCTGTGTGTGAAGCTACCACATGTTTTGATGCTTGAAAAATATTTCTTGAAATTTTTTAGTTAAAGCATTTGGAGATTTATATGCAAAACTCTTATATTTTGAACGATCTCCTGGTTGGTATAAGGTGGAATAGTTGAAAGATGCTCAAAGAGCCACCCTTAGGTATTTTAGTGCTTATCTCAAATTTGAAAGGGTAAAAATTCAGAATTGATGTCATTTGGAAATCTCCGTAAGTCATCTTTGTAAATCCGTTACATCTTGATAGAGTTTGGATCTCAAGATTATTTTTGATGACTTGTGTTTGATGAATATAACATGAAAAACGGTTTATAATGTTTTACCTTTATTTTTCATGATTTCGGAGTAAATCTTTTAATTTTTGTAAAATTAATTGGATTGAATGACATCTATGTGATCTCATATTATTCTCATGCACTTAAATTGTTTTCTTGATGGAATACAAATCGGTAATTCAAATATTTCAAAATCTGGATTTGTTTCAAGAAATTATTTGATTTTTGCATTCAAGTACCGGTACGCAATCTATGTTTTTGTTATATACCGGAACTGAGCTTTTATCTCTTTTTCACTATGGACTAATGATGTTAGTGATTTCCTTTTGTCTAGTATGTTCACTGTTTGACAATTTGTGACAAAAAGGGGGAGAAGAGAAATAGGGGAGAAGAGATCATAGGGGAGAAGAGATCATCGAGATAAGGGGAGACAGAGATGAGATCATCGAGATAGGGGGAGAACGGAAAATGATGATCGTATCACAAAGGGGGAGAACATGGAGAACATGTTAGAGATGCTCAAGATAGGGGGAGACAAAGAAAAAACAAAAGAACCAAAAGGAAGACGGATCAAATGTAGGATTCTAATTTCTAACGACTAACGTTTGATTTTGTTTGGGGTTTTGTTTTGCAGGAATTACATCACTTTAAGACTCCAAGTCCCAAGTCATAGAGTATGTTCTAGGACTGTTTGGTTCAAATGTAATTTTGTATTTATTGGATCTTTCACGCAAAGAAAATCAATGTTTTGGTGATGACATTGAGTTTCGATTTTTTGGTTTAAGATGAGTGTTTTGAGCTTTTATGTATTTTTGGGTTTTGTCACGAAATTGCCAAAGGGGGAGATTGTTACGGCATTTTGGTGTTGGCATATTTCGTGAGTCAAGTCAGTGAGTTGAGTCGGAGTCTTAAAGGGATCAAATTGTCAATCAGCAATCAAAGACTTAGAGAAGATTCAACAAGAGCTCAAGTTGACACTCAGTGTCTTGAGTCTTGAAGATTGAAGTTGAAGAATTGTGGATCAGTTACATCAATCTCAAGAAGAAAGTATTCAAGAGGATCAGGTATGTTTAACTAAATAATTGTGGTGATCCGAATACTTTCTTATAGTGTAGAAACACTTGGATGAACTTTTAATTGCATAATAATCAAAAACTGGTGTTCGGACTTGTTCAGGATCCGGATCAGAGCCAACGATCCGGATCCCGAAGGTTGTTGCTTCATACAAGACTTCGATCCGGATCCTTGCAATTTCCGATCCGGATCCCGAATGTTAAGTTTTCTGATTTGTATGAACGATCCGGATCGGGCAATGCAATCCGGATCCCGAACCCTTGGTTTTCTGGAATCGTCAATCTCGTTACGACGATCCGGATCGCAGTAAATCCGATCCGGATCGCCGTCCTGAAAATTTCCAGATAAGGTATGTTTTTGATTCTTATCTCTTTCCAAAGGTTTCTAAACTATAAATAGACGTTTAGGGTTTCTCAAAAACGGGGGAGCTACGGCCGATCAATTTATAAAACTCTTGAGAGCAACCCTAGAGGCTAGGTTTTTATCGATCTTCTTTATAGCCTCTTTTAGGTCAATTCGACGGTTCTTTCAAGAACATATCTTTTGTCGAATTGATCTAATCTTTGCTTAGAGATTTCTTCTACGGTTCCTCAATGAGAATCTAAGCAAAGGATCACCATCGAAGTCAATATTTTTATCGACTGAGTTTGCGTCGTGGATTCGACGTGGCATCGTGGATTCGATGTGCTAAAGGCGTTTCGTGGATTCGAAGCGTGCGTTCGTGGATTCGAACGTGAGCTGTGGACGGGCAAAACGGTGGAGCGCGAGGTCCAAGAAATTGAAGGAGGGGTTAAATCCGTGGAGACGGTAATCACCTTGTTATTCTTCTTTTCTTAGGGATTGTTATTGCGTGGATATCCAACCGGTCAGCGCAAGGTCCGAAGAAGCTGAAGGAGGGGTTTGAGTCCGTGGAGTCGGTAATCACCTTGTTATTCTTCTATTCTTAGTGGATTGTTATTGCGTGTTGGTCCCGTGGTTTTTCTCCTGGATTGGAGTTTCCACGTAAATCTCGGTGTGCTGTTTTTATTTTCCGCATTGGTTTTTATTTTGCACTGAGATTGAGTTTTTAAGTATTACACCTATTCACCCCCCCTCTAGGTGTTTGATAGTACCTATTTAGATCCTTGTGGATCCTATAAAAACCTACAAGGATCGCTGTGGTATTTTTCTGGGATTTTTCTGGGCACTTTCTGCAGGTGAAAATTTAGCAGTTTTGGGACAGATATTGTATGTGATTATAAGAGCATTATTTGGGAGCCTAAGTGTGTTTAGTGGATTTTGTATTGTACCAGGAGTGTTACGGGTGTGCTGAACTTGTTGGAGCAAGGGTTTGCAGTTTCTGGTATTTTCAGCTGTACGGGTCCGGACAGTTCGCACTTCAGGTGGGTGGTTGCTTTACTCCTCTTTTCTGATATACCCACTAGGAATATTAGAGTGATCCCCTTTATTGGACATGTTGAATGGTCACCTAATGGACATGCATGCTGAACTAAATAATTGTGAGCCTATCATACGGATAATATCTTAGTGGAAAACGTGATAGTGGTTGGAACTTACACATGCTTATGGGAATATTATTGGCATTTAACTTAGCATGGGAGATTTACTTTTATGCTGGAATATTATGATATGTCTTGCGGGAGGGTACCACTTGAGAATATTTTGGACATACATAGGGGGATTGTTTATATGATGGTGATTAGCAGGTTATAGACGGGTGTGGTCGGATTATGATTTTAGCGTGATGATTATACCCAGGTGAAGCTATTAAATGATACACTGGTCGAACCACTATTTGTCACTTTTTCTCCTATCTCTCATGAGGACATAGGCTGGCTTATTTGGACATTTTGTAGGGCCATTTCTTATCGCTACACTTTATGTTGGGATATGATTTAGAAAAAACCTATTTGCTTCTTCTCCCCCTATTCTTAGTCAGGTGACTATTTGTTGCTCGGGTTTGAGCAGGGGATTGGCATAGTGTGGCCGGGGCCTGGATTTTAGCTTCTGGAGTATTATGGCTACCGCGGATAGCAGGCGGTGGACCCGATGTTATATGTGGGACATGTTTGTGATCATGGATGTTGTTATGACCCCTACTTTTGATTACCCACTAGGCATTGTAGTAACTTCTATGATTAGAAGGCTGATTAATAAATTGTGGGCTTGGGCATGAGGTTTAGACAAGCACAGGTTATCTCTTATTTACTGTCCTTATGCATTTATCAGCATGCTTTAGCAAGGTAAGATCATATCGATATCTGCTTTATTTTATGTATATCATCTTGGGACATTTGCATGCTTGTATGGTCACCTAGATAGGCCACCTTTTTCTGCTACACTATCATGCTGGAATTGACATAGGAGAAACCCTTTTTATTATTCTTTTCTCTTTTTATTTGAGACTCAGGGTATTTGTAGCTCGTGCGCGAGCAGGGTGGATGGGATAGTGTAGTCAGGGTCTTGGGTTTTGGGACAGGCTGGGTATTGCGGCAACCGCGGACATTGGGCGGTTGACCGGAGATTTCTTATGCATCAGATTGGGTATCAGGTCTCTTGTGGATGGGTTTTCCCACTTTGATCAGAGTCATGATCCAGTCCTGCGATATTGAGATACTTGACAGAGATACTTGTGATACTGATGACAGAGATACTTTACTCGTGTGGGTCGCTCCCCTCGAGTGCCACTCCGGAGTGTGCGACCGGACGGATCGAGGCCGGTCTGTTATTACTTTAGTGTTTGATCGGATGGACAGAGGCCGATCTGTTACTTACTTTGGGGACATGACCGTATCAGGCAGTAGTCGGTCAGTATTCCCACAGATGAGATTAGCAGGCAGTACCAGTGTTTACTGGTGGTCAGATTGGGTTATTCAGACAAGCATTTATATTCTGATGCATACCTTTAGCTATTTTCTTAGCTCAGCATTTTGAGGCATACTAGTGGTAGCTTTTCATCAGGAGTCTTATTCGTTTTGGCATACCACCTTTATTTTCTTTTGCCTCTGGTAGACCTAGTGGGCGTGTCAGAGTTGAGGTTTTACCCACTAGGGGAGGCTACTGGTTTACTAGTAGTTCTCACCCCCATTCTTCTTTACTCTTTTTCTTTCCCCTTGTTTTGCAGTGTCTTCTGCGGGTGCTACTGAGCTTTCAGTGGCGGGTCGAGGAGAGAGGACGGCTGAGTAGATAGATCTCGAGGCAGGATGAGCGTATTAGCTGGACTGTTGGTGTACCCATGTTTTCCTCAGACGGTTGTACTTTCACTTTTGGGACTGGCTTTTGCCAGCATGTTGTATTTTTTTTATTTGTGAGCTGGGAGAGACTGATGTACATTTATACAGATGTATTGTATTTTATTTCCAGCTTCAGTCTGAGATGTATTAGTTTTAGTTCAGCTCTGTTTTTATTGCTCTTTTTTTTATATCTCTTATATCTGAGCAGGTTACCGACGCTTCGTGTACACGGGAAATACCGTGTGCACGGCGGATCTGTGGACGGGCCCGGGTTCTGGTTTTCACCCGGGGTGTGACAGATTAAGTTGGTATCAGAGCTTAGGGATAGGTCAGTTGGGACTTAGGAAACCCTAGGCTTGTGGCGGACCCTAGGATGTTAGGGTGTGGAGAGACGCGACATTTTGCGAAAGTCGGTGATTTGGTTTTGACTCTTCCTGTGAGTGAAGAGGGATCGACATACCCTATTTTTGTGGGACAGTTATGTTGGCTGCAGACAACATAAAGTTACAAAAATAGGGGGATGCATTTGACTTTCGCTAGATTGGGTCGAGTGTTTTGGGATGTGCTGATTTGCGGTTTGTCGTGGCGAGCGGTGTCTCCCCGACGTTGGGCCCTGACCCGGGTGCACTTTGGTGCAGCAGTTGGGTCTGAGCTAGTTGTTTCGGGCCAGATACCAGATTGGAGTCAGAGAGCTCCGGACCCAGATGACAGGATGGTCAAAGGCTTATCAGTGGCTGAGTGAGCGAGTATCTAGTTTTGTGACCCAGTTGTCGGAGCAGCGGACAGCTCAACAATGCTTCCTTCTGAGACCACCCGGTTGCAGTATCCTTAGGGGCGGAGATTTCTGCAGTACTGATGGAGCAAGTAGCCCTCCGTGCCAATGGTTAGTGCCGAGGCGCCGAGGCAGGGTGGATAGTTGACAGCTGATGAGCTATGGGACACCATTGATCAGTTGAGGCCAGTTTCGGCAGATAAACCACCCCGATTCATAGGATTAAGTTTGGAGCCTCTGGGGGTAGAATCGTGGCTGGTGGTGATGGAGAGACTACGTGGAAGCCTCTTTGTGTCAAAGGTTACGCAGTTATCGAACGGCGCGTTCTATGATTTGGGGGACAAGGCGCATAGGATGTGCGTGGCTGAGAGTGGATTGCGCCAGGATACCTTTCCGTTTATTCGGACCCTCTTTTACAGGTTTTGGATTTTGGGGTGCTTTCGATGGTGGGGGCAGTGTTTATGGAGCTGGCGCTGCAGTTCTTTTGGATGGGGATCTGCTGTCAGAGGCAAGTTCTGGATAGAGGCGCTTGATGCCAGATGATGGAGGATAGATCGGCCGGCAGAGACATTTTCGTTTTCCCTTCCAGGATGGTGGATATCCTTGTGGATGGATTATGTAAAGCTTACCCAAGGGGGATGTTACCCTGTGTGATTGATGACTGCATGTTCGGGGTGCAATATATGTGATTGAGGGGTGAGATTAGTAAGGATAATTGTATAAGGAATTGCATGAATCAATTCTGTTTGGTCGCATGATGATGATATCCTGGTAGATTTTCGAGACATCAGGGGTTGGGTGGACCCCGATGACAGCAACAGCCCTTTTTTTTTCAGAATGGCGTAGCGGTAGCGTGGAATTGGCTGTCTGCGAGAGACCACATTCGACACTTCAGTGTGAGCATGGACAGAGGTCGTGCTCCCTTTGTGAGTGGTCTAGATATTTTGGCAGGCTGAGCGACGACCACTTGCATCGAGCGGATGAATCTGTGCCGCCCGGTTGGAGGGCGCCACGGTAGTGGATTGAGTTGTCGCAGGTATGATTTCATCACAGCAGTCGGAGTTAGAGCATAATGCACTCCTGCATGGACTAGAGGTAGAGTCGTACCACATGCACTTGAGGTACAGGTTACTGTTGGCATTGCGCTGGTGGGGGAGGCTTGTGGATTATGTCCAGTGCAGTAGAGGCCGTGAGTTATGCCAGCAGACATATTGGTATTTGTGGCAGCTTGGTGTTTGACCCAGTGCTTGGGATTGGTTGGCGTAGTGCCACAGGAGGTTTGACTGCTGAGATAAAGGACTTTGATTCTCTGCAAGGCAGATAATGGAAGGCTTGTTTATTGAGACTGTTTGAGCACACAGGTTACAGCGACAGTGTGAGAGGTGCCTACGGCGGCAGCGGGACTTAAGGATATCCCTATTGCCCATGAAATTCCGGGTGTGAGTCAATCTGAGCCGATGATTATGCCGCCGGAGAGGGAGATTACGACTGTGAGTGACGTGGTTCATGGAAACCGCGCCAACTTCATAACACCTCATTGGATATCGCCAATAGAGCTGGCGAGAGTTGATGGCATAGGTGGGGGGAGCTGATGGATCGAGGGTCTGTTTGACCTAATGCCACGTCGTTGATACAACGACGATGAGAGCTCTTTGTGATTGGAGCCCAGGCAGGTCCAGGTATTATTTAGAAATCTTTTGATGGAGCTATATTCCGGCAGTTATTGTATGATGCCTACACCAATTTGGAATTTCAGCGGAGGGCTTTGTCTAGATGGTGTTCAGGACACGGTAAGGGGCATTATAAGTACAGTGAAGCCAATGGAATGACTAATGCCTTGTTGGCCTTTAAGATTGAGGAACTCTGTATTCCAGCAGGACTTGAACGGATTTGATAGCGGCATTCTCTACGGGATATTTTGGCTTTACCCTCTCCCTGAGTGATTTAGGGCTTGTGGAAGCAATTGGTTGATGCCGCGGTAAGTCATGTGGGGAAGAAGCTTTGTGCCAAGTCGTTGTGGTACGAGTTTAGCTTTGAGAGCACATCTTTCCTGGATTACTTATTCTAGCCATAGGGGCGGCTGTGGGAATCCGGTCAAAATGGATGCTATTAAGAACTGGCCGAGACCGACGGTTATTGTTGGGGTGAGGAGCTTTTGGACCGGATAGTGCCAGCAGAGCTCGACGAGCAGATGATGAGTTTGGTACCCGCGCCGATTTTAACCTGGTCAGCGGTGGGAGATGGATTTGTGAGTTATAGTGATACCTCCCATAGTGGCTGTAGAGCTACCATTGGATTTTGATGAGCATCCTGTATCACCCCGACAGGGCCACCGTGGTGGCGGATACCTGGAGTAGAAGAGCTATTTGGGAGTTGAGTTTGACGGTTCCATAGCTGGCGCTGTGTGGGGCCATTCTGGTGTACAGGTTTGAGTTTGTGTCCTAGTGGATCCCTTTTGATGAGAGGCTGCGGCTGAGCAATCCAATTGGGTGGTTGAGTTTTGAGGGCGACGAGTGTGAACCCCTGCTTGTTTGGGCCCTTTTCTGTGCAGGTGTTTGTGTGGATGTGTTTCAGGTCGCTTTGGTTGAGTCGGCTCTTGGGAGTGTTTTTAGAGCGTGTTGCACTGGCTGTCGTTCTGTTTCCCCGGTCTTTTGTTGGAGTTTTGAGGTTTTTCTGCGTCAGCTCAGGAGTGTTATGCTTTGGACCCTCGCCCGTGATTGACTCGTTTCCTTTTGAGGTCTGTGAGAGTTTGGAATACGAGGGACGCCCGTTGCGAATTCCGGCTCGTGAGGTGAGGGAGGAAAGTGCGCAATCGGGCTATGCCGTTCTGGTTGTTGCTGATGTTGTTGCTGAGGAGTAATCACGGGCAGTGATAGGCGACTTGGAAGTTGAGACGGCGGTGTTGAGTTTTGATCCCTGGTTTCTGAGACTCCTTGAGTGTGGTTTAGTTTCGAGGACGAAACTTTCTTTTAGTGGGAGGATGTGGTGACCCGGATCTTTGCAGGGCTTCTACAGTGTGTCCGGCAGCTTCTGGAAGCCTACGTGGCATGTCGGCGATGTTCGTGCGCCAATTTGGACACAAGTGATGGACTCGGGGTTAAAATGGACCACGTGGGTAACCGGAAGACCCCGCGGTGTTTAGAAGTGTTTCCGCGCAATGGATAGCAAATTGGACTCGGCGTGAAATTCGGATCAAAAAATACCTTTCCGGGGAGCCCTCCGGCAAATTTTAGGATTGGAATTTGGCAAAATGGACGCCGGATTTGGATTCAGCGCGCGCGAAAACGGTCAAGATGGGCTATTTACTTGATTTTTTCGGAGCTGGCTACAGTTTTTTACTGTTCACGGCCGGAACAGTCTCTGGCGAGCCCGGCGGGGGCGGCGGCGCAGCCTCGGGAGGCGGCACAGCGCGGCGCGCGGCGCGGGCATGGGCGGGCAGTCGCCGCGGGCGCGGCGCAGGCGCGCGGTCCCCGGCGGCGGGCCGTGCACCACGGGCGGTGCCACGTGGCGGCTGCTGATGGATGGCTCATAGCGCGCGTCTACGGAAATTTTGGTGCACGGTAGACCGACAGTGGGACCGTGGCCGTTTTTGATTGGTGGTGTCGTGCACCCGGTCCACGGTGCAGGGTGTTAACTCGGGCCGCGTGCGCGACGGCGCCATGCCGCCTGCTGACGCCGCGCACTGTGCGCGGTGACTCTTGGAGGGGACACTGGCGGCCTTTTAGTGGGCTTCTACGGCTGTCCCTGTTTCGGGGACCCATCGGGAATCATTTTTCAATTGTTTTCCTTCTTGTTTGCATCATCCTCTCCGAGCTCCCTTATTCTCTTTTTGCACCACCTCGAGCCCCCATCTCCCCGAGCTCCCTTCAGTGAAAATTTTTCATCTCGAGTTCCGGTTTCTGCTCCAGAGTTGGGAATTTCTGAGTGCACGCATCCTGAGGTTTTGATTTTACGGCGCGGCGCGACGTTTCTTCCCGATTCCCCCTTCGTCGCAGTGGCAGTTGTGATGGCCCCCTGGGCTACCCGACACTCTTTTTCTACGATTTTTGCGCCGTTGGCTTCATGACAGGTAGGGCTTCATCTTTCATTTTGATCGCGCAATCTCATTTTGACTCCTTGGCACGGATCCCGAGGCATAATGTGACCCCTTTTTCTTTGAGGGATGTGAGGACAGCATCGGAGTATTTTGGCCAAACTTCGCGCACGAGCGTCACACGGAGACGAGCTATACAACTTTTTCATCTACGGATCGCAAGGAACGCGCTCGGTATTTTTTTTGGAATTTCTTGAGATTATGTCGAGGTGAAATCTCTGTTTTTCTCTGTGAACAGTGCACAGTTTTTAGCACAGGCTTTTGTATGAATATACCCCCCTTGCCGATTTATAACTTGA
>JAQNDB010000425.1:37729-87151 GCA_029204045.2 Tillandsia leiboldiana | reverse complement strand
GGTAGTATTCTGGTTTTCCCGTACAGTTTTTCCGTTGAATCCACTGTGTAGAACACCTAGTGTTGGTGTGTCTGGCCCATGGTGCATCAAAGGGGTGCCACAGATGGACCCTGTGTGGTATTTTAGCTGATTTGGTCTTCGGCTGTGTTTGCTGAATTTTAGAGAAGGAACTGGGCCAAGCGGAGTTCGGATTTGGATTCAGCGCGGAAAAACGCTTGAAAACGACTATTTATTTGTCGAATTGGAGTCCGGATGACCAAATGCGGGCTTCCGGAAGTTTCGGGGGATTTCGGTGCATGGGGGTGCTCGTGGACCGGACAGTGCCACGTGGCGGCCCATTATTGGGCGGCTCACGTCGCTCGGTACGGAGGAGGCGCGGCGGTGCATGGACCGCGCGGGTGGCCGCGTGGCGCTTCCGGATTGGAGGGAGCACGCGGCGCGGTCCAGGGAGGTTGGCGCGGGGCTCGGGACCGGGCGCACGACACGCGTCGCCGGCTGGTTGGGTGGTCCACCTGGACTCGGTCCACGCGTGCCCGAGGCGGTGCCTCGGGGCGCGGGCCGGTGCAGGGCCACAGTGCGGCTGGTCGGCCGCACATGGCCCGCACTCGAGTGCGGGCCACGTGTCGGCGGCCAGCGGAGGGGTGCATGCACCGCCTCCAGCGCACCGGGCCACGTGGCGGGCGGCCAGTCGCCCCGCACGGCTGTTTGCTGTGCGGGGGACACGTGGCCGCTCCAGGGAGTTTCGGGCGGTCGGACGGCCCCCCGTCCGACCTGCTTCGAGGATTCGGGCGCCCGAAAGTGGCGCCCGAATCCGACAAGAGGGGGGGGGGGGTGGCAGCCTATATAAAGGCCTTTGGGGGGCCCTTTTGCTCACTTTCTGTGAGGATTTCCACAGTGAACCCTTAATGAAAAATCTTCCTCTACCTGAAACCCTTCTTGTCGCTCACTCCTGAGATTTTAGGAGCGCGTTTTTCGAGGTTGGTCATTTTCCGGCGCGGCGCAACACTCGTTCTTCGACGACCCGTTTCGTCCCTTCGCAGTGTTTAGGCTCCCCCGGCTCACCCCGACCTCCGATTCGGGTGATTTTTGCGCCGTTGGACTCTCGACAGGTAGGGCTTCATTTTTGATATTTTGAGTAGCCCTGGTTTTCATGTGGATTTTGAGTTTCCCGAGCTTCTTTGTGACCCATTTTTCCTCGCGGAGTTTTGGACAGCACCTGCTTGATTTGGCTATAACTTCGCGCTCAGGCGACGGATCGAGGCGATTCAAAAGGCATTTCTCATCTACATCTCGCGAGGAATCTCCTGGAATTTTCTCAGATTTTTCTGAATATTTTTCGAAGGTGGAAATCTCCTTTCTCTGTAACTTTTGGTACAGAAATTCTGCACAGTTTTGTTTGGGGTGTTCCCCTTGCCAATTTGTATCTCAGCAAAGGAAGCTCGGTTTTGAACGTGCAGGTACTCGTTTCGACGGGTTCGTCGCAAGGAACGCGACGGTATTTTTATTAGAATTTTCTGAGCACCCTTCGCAGGTGAAAATCTGAGATCTTTGGATCGGTAATTTGGGACAGATTTTGTGATGTTTGAAGGACTAAAATTATGTATGTTCTTCTTGGAGGTTTGGCACAGCATTGCGGTGAGTTTTGGTGCGAGCGCGGGTTTTCGCATTTGGGACAGGATTTTAGCGCTCGAGGTGGGTACCGTTGTTAACCTCTTATTTGGACAACCCACTAGGCATATTGGAGCTTGTATTTTGTAATATGGCCAACATACTAGTAAAAATGAACAGAGCATGCTTAATGAAAAGAAAAGGGCTCACGATTGATACTTGTATCTTTAGAGGACTAGACACTAATAAATGGTAATAACCGGCTAAATCCGTTTCATACTTAATGTTTATTGAAGGACTTATGCATGTGTCTAAATCAGCTTATGGTAGGTTAATATTTCGGATATTTTAACCAAGGCATAATGTAAGAATTGGAATACAAAAATTATCTTGCTTAGTAAAGGACTTTTGCATGTTTAAATGGTCACCTAGTTAGGCCACCTTTTTCTGCTGAACTATCATGCTGGAATTGACTTAGGAGAAACCATGATTTCATTTTCTCCAGTTATCTTGACATAAGGGGATGTCATGCCCGGGTTAGGGCAGGGGCTGGGATAGAGTAGGCAGATACTGGGATTTCGGGACAGGCAGGCTGTGTAGGCAGGGTATTGCGGCGATCGCGGATTTTGGGCGATTGACCGGACAGTTGTTGTTGCATCAGATCGGGGAAGGGATTTGGGCTTTCTTTTAGTGGATGGACCTGTTCCATTTAGATCAGTGTCATGATCCAGTCTTGCGGACTTATTTTTCCTTGGGACTTATTACTCAGGCATTATGCTCGTGTGGGTCGCTCCCTCGAGTGCCACTCGGGAGTGCGCGTTATACAGACTTGAGTCTTTGAGACTCCTATCCCCTATCGGTGTTATGCGTAGGCTGGCATACCCGATTTGGCAGGCATCGCAGGCAGTACCAGTGTATACTGGGGTATAGATTGGTTTGGTCAGGCAGGCTTTGATATTCTGATGCATACATTTAGCTATCTTTTAGCTGGGCATGTAGAGGCATATTAGTGGTATTTTATCAGTATCCATGCATAAAGTTTACCACATTATTCTTTTCGCCTCTGGTAGTCCTAGTGGGCAGGTACGAGTTGAGGTTTACCCACTAGGGGAGGCTACTGTTTTATAGTAGTTCTCACCCCCACTTTTTTTCCCTCTTCTTTTCCCTTTGTTTTGCAGAGTCCTCTGCGGGAGTTGCGGGACCCTCTTCCCTGGACCGAGGTAAGAGGATCGTTGATAGCTAGATTTTTCCCTGACCCAGAGGTTGATAGATTTGGATGTATCCCCGGTACACTCAGACTGTTGTACTCCTTTATTTTGGGTTTGGGTCTGGCTTCGGCCAGCTGGATGTATTTTATTTGGTGAGCTGGGAGAGACATTTGTATATTTTGAGAGCTATGTTGTATTTCTTTTCTGCTCTTATCTGAGTTGTACTAGTTGTAGTTAGCTCTGTTATGCTCTTTTATTTTATCTAGCTATCTGAGCAGGTTACCAGCGCTTCGTGTACACGGAAAATTCCGAGTGCACGGCGGATCTGTAGACGAGCCTGGGTTCTGGTTTACACCCGGGGCGTGACAGATTAAGATGGTATCAGAGCTTAGGGATAGGTCAGTTGGGACTTAGGAAACCCTAGGCTTTTGGCAGGCCCTAGGATGGCAGGGCGCGAGTGACGCGATATTTTGCGAAAGTCGGCAATTTATTATTAACTCTTCCTGTGAGTGGAGAGGGATTGGCATATCCTATTCTGGTAGACTATTATGTTGGCTGCAGACAACATAAGGTTACAGAAATAGGGGGATGTCCATGGCTTTCGCTGGATTGGGTCGAGAGTGCTTTTGTTTACTGACTCGTGGTCTTGTGTGGCAGGATGCCTCCTAGGCGGCAGATCCCTACTCGGGGTACTCCTACACCCCCGGAGGAGCCGGAGCAGTCCGGGCCTTCGGAGATTAGTGAGCTTAGGGCCATGGTGGCCCAGTTGGCGGAGAGCCACCGCCGTCAGGAGCAGAGGTTTGATCAGTTGCTTGCCCAGGTTAGGGCACCTCCCCCTACTACTGTAGAGGCCCCTATACCACCTGTTGTACCACCGGCTATTCCACCAGTCCCTACGGCACCGTCGTCGAGCAGTGGGGCCCAGGGGATGTTCAGGCCGTTGACCCGGCGGAGGAGCGGGAGTTTGCTGACAAGCTCTCACAGTTTTGCAAGCGAGGACCGCCTAGGTTCTCAGGGCGGAGCACACACCCGTGGGAGATAGGATTATGGCTGGCAGCAATGGAGAAGTTATTTCAGGACTTCTTCATTGACCATAGATACAGAGTGCATATGGCAGTACACTGTCTAGAGGGGGATGCAGATGCCTGGTGGCGTCGGGTTGAGCCCTTGGAGTTTCAGATTACCCGCAGCTGCCTTGGTCAGAGTTTCGACGGATGATCCTGGACACCTATTTCTCCACGAGCGTGAAGAAAAAGATTGAGGATGACTTGAAGAATCTACAGCAAGGTGATCGGGCTGTATGGGATTATTTTCAGGAGTTCACGCAGTTGCTCAACTGCGTGCCCTATGTTGCCAGGGATGGGCCGCACCAGGTAGAGCTTTTTGAGACGGGCCTTCGCCCAGAGATTTATACCTTAGGTGCACGCCCAGAGGCTTCAGACCTTATCAGAGGCAGTGGATCATGCACAGTGGGTCGAGAGGGGAGACCACGTTGTCGCTAGACGTGGGAGGCTTGGTCGCTCAGGGTTCTGAGAGGAAGCGACCAGCGCCGATGATGGGGGACAGGCCAGTTCCTGGAGGCCGCCCCGACCGCCACCGCCTCAGTTTACGGGCCGTGGGCGCTCGGAGCGGCGAGGGTCTGGGGGATCCCAGAGGCCCGCAGCATCAGCAGCAGCAGCCCCAGCGACAGCAGCAGCATTCGCAGCAGCAGAGGTCGCAGTCTCGACAGCAGGGGTCACAGCGGCAGAGGCAGCAGCAGCAGCAGTCGAGGCAGTCTCAGTCGGCGGTCAGGTGCATCTTTTGCAGGGGACAGCACCCGTCGGATACTTGTGATCAGAGGTTTGGCCGCTGTTATCGGTGTGGACAGTCTGGCCACATTCGTGCTACTTGCCCTTTCTCGGCATCGCCGGCTCCTTCCTCAGCATCAGCCCTTTCGGCGCCCCAACAGCGGCCTTATGCTCCAGCGAGCAGGGCTCCTTCTTCGCATCCTGCAGACTACAGACCCCCGCACAGAGTGGGCGTGTTTACGCCGCCCAGGTAGAGGACTCCGCAGCAGCCGACCACGTGGTGGCAGGTATCACTTTACTTTTTGGTACTAGAGCTCGCACTTTATTTGATACCGGTGCATCACATTCTTTTATCAGTAGATCATTTGCATCATCCTATGGATTAGAGTTAGGTCGGTTGCCACATGCATTAGAGGTACGGATTCCTGAGCATACATTGCATGTAGAGGAGTGTTGTTGGTCTTGCCCTGTACAGCTTGAGTCTTGGGTTTTGCCAGCGGACCTTATGGTCCTTAGTCAGCTGCGAGATTTTGACATTGTACTGGGGGTGGATTGGCTGGCCCGCTATTTCGCGACGATTGACTGCGCCGCGAGGACTGTTACTTTTAGCGAGCCAGGCCAGGAGGTGTTCGTTTACAGGGGGTGCCAGAGTGCTTTCTTTGCCTCTGTGGTTTCGACTTCTCGGGCGAGGCAGATGATGCGCAGTGGCTGCGTAGCCTTTTTGGCTTGTGTGGTAAAGGAGCCTACGGCGGCACCGGGACTCACGGATATCCCTATTGTCCATGAGTTCCCGGACGTGTTTCCACCGGAGTTGACTTGTATGCCGCCGGATAGGGAGGTCGAGTTTTGGATTGACGTAGTCCCAGGAACTGCGCCAATCTCTAAGGCTCCTTACCGGATGGCACCGGCTGAGTTGCGAGAGTTAAAGGCGCAACTTCAGGATTTAATGGATAAAGGCTTTGTGAGGCCAAGTGTATCGCCTTGGGGAGCGCCGGTGCTATTTGTGAAGAAGAAAGATGGATCACTTCGACTGTGTGTTGATTATCGAGAGCTGAATAAAGTGACCATCAAGAACAAGTACCCTTTGCCGCGCATCGATGATCTATTTGATCAGCTGCAAGGGTCTTGTGTCTTCTCCAAGATTGACTTACAGTCTGGTTACCACCAACTGAAGGTGAAGGCCGAGGACATCCCGAAGACGGCATTCAGGACGCGGTACGGGCATTATGAGTTTACCGTCATGCCTTTTGGATTGACTAATGCCCCTGCTGCTTTTATGGATTTAATGAATAGGATTTTTCGGCCATATCTGGATCGATTCGTGGTGGTGTTTATTGATGATATCCTGATCTATTCACGGAGTGATGCAGAGCACGAGGAGCATCTGAGATTGTGCTGCAACTTCTCTGGGAAAGAAGTTGTATGCCAAACTATCTAAGTGCGAATTTTGGCTTAGAGAGGTCACCTTTTGGGCATGTGATCTCCGCCGCAGGAGTGACCGTGGACCCGCGAAGATTGAGGCAGTCCGGGATTGGCCTCGACCAACGACGGTATCTGAGGTTCGCAGTTTTATGGGCTTAGCCGGATACTACCGTCGGTTTGTGGAAGGTTTTGCGAAACTTTCCACACCCCTCACTCGTCTGACTCGTAAAGGGATTAAGTTTATTTGGAGTGAGGATTGCCAGAGGAGCTTTGAGGAATTAAAGAACAGATTGATGTCGGCTCCTATCCTTTCCCTCCCTATTATGGGGAAAGGATATGTGATTTATAGTGATGCATCGCACAATGGACTTGGATGCGTGCTGATGCAGGAGGGTAGAGTGATCGCGTATGCCTCTCGGCAGCTAAAAGATTATGAAAAGAACTACCCCACCCATGACTTGGAGCTTGCTGCAGTGGTTTTTTGCATTGAAGTTGTGGCGCCATTATCTGTATGGGGAGCACTGCGAGATTTACACAGATCACAAGAGCTTGAAATACTTGTTCACACAGAAGGAGCTCAACTTGAGGCAACGCCGATGGTTAAGATTATTAAAGGATTATGATGTGGATATACTCTACCATCCCGGCAAGGCCAACGTGGTTGCTGATGCCTTGAGCAGGAGAGCAGTGCAGAGCTTATCTTGATGATCACCGATCAGGCGCCACTACTTGAGCAGATGAGGCGGTTAGAGCTCGAGGTTGTATCCCCTGGGGTCTCTGCGCGACTTATGACTCTAGTCGTACAGCCCACTCTGTTGGACAGGATTCGGGAGAGACAGAGTGAGGACCCCACTTGATGAGGGTTCGAGAGCAGATTCAGACGGACTCGGCAGGGGATTTTTCAGTTGATGCTTCGGGAGTACTTCGGTACAGGGACCGAGCTTGCGTGCCCATGGATACAGAGATTCGAGAGCAGATCTTGAGGGAGGCCCACTATACACCTTATACCATCCATCCTGGGGGGACTAAGATGTATAGGGACCTCAAGGCACAGTTCTGGTGGAACGGGATGAAAAGAGACATTGGGAGGTTTGTAGCACATTGCTTAATTTGTCAGCAAGTAAAGGCTGAGCATCGTGTACCTGCTGGCAAGTTGCAGAGCCTCCCAATCCCTGAATGGAAATGGGAACATGTTACCATGGATTTTGTTACCGGGTTGCCGAGGGCACAGTCAGGAGCAGACGCGATCTGGGTAGTCGTGGACAGACTCACCAAATCCGCTCACTTTTTACCGGTACAGGTGACTTGGCCACTAGACCGACTGGCACAGCTGTATTTAGACGAGGTAGTGAGGTTGCATGGCGTGCCTACCTCCATTGTATCTGATCGAGATTCGAGGTTTGTTTCGCGCTTTTGGAGGAGTCTACAGGCCACTTTGGGGACGCAGCTAAGTTTCAGCACGGCTTTTCACCCACAGACAGACGGACAGTCAGAGCGGACTATACAGATTCTTGAGGACATGCTCCGGGCTTGCACGCTAGACTTTGGAGGAGGATGGGTGCGACACTTATCACTGGCAGAGTTTGCGTACAACAATAGCTTTCAAGCGAGCATCCAGATGGCTCCGTTCGAAGCATTGTATGGACGCAAGTGTCGTTCCCCACTTTATTGGAGCGATGTGGGTGAAAGACGGACTTTGGGTCCAGAGTTGTTGCGAGAGGCAGAGGATAAAGTCAGGATAATCAGGCAACATCTTCAGACAGCTCAGAGCAGACAGAGGAGCTACGCCGATGTGCGGAGGCGAGACCTTGAGTTTGGGTTGGAGATCATGTCTTTTTGAAGGTTTCGCCTTCAAAGGGTATCCGGAGATTTGGGATTCGTGGGAAACTGAGCCCTCGTTATATTGGACCTTTTGAGGTATTGGAGCGCATAGGGCCAGTTGCCTACAGGCTTGCACTCCCCCACAGGCTTGCTGGTGTTCACGATGTATTCCATGTATCGACCCTGAGGAAGTATGTTCATGATCCGTCACACATCATCGATTTCACCCCACTGGAGATTGCTGAGGATCTGAGCTTTGTTGAGCGGCCATCGAGGATCTTGGACCGCGAGGTTAGAGAGCTGCGCAGCCGGGCCATCCCTTATGTGAAGATCCTCTGGAGCGGTCGTGATGAGCGCGAGGCTACCTGGGAGCTAGAGTCAGCGATGTTGGATGCTTACCCCTATTTGTTCGAGGCCCCGGCTTGAGGTATGGCTTTTGTTTCGAGGACGAAACTCTTTTAGTGGGGGAGGATGTAGTATTCTAGTTTTCCCCGTACAGTTTTTCCGTTGAATCCACTGTGTAGAACACCTAGTGTTGGTGTGTCTGGCCCATGGTGCATCAAAGGGGTGCCACAGATGGACCCTGTGTGGTATTTTAGCTGATTTGGTCTTCGGCTGTGTTTGCTGAATTTTAGAGAAGGAATGGGCCAAGCGGAGTTCGGATTTGGATTCAGCGCGGAAAAACGCTTGAAAACGACTATTTATTTGTCGAATTGGAGTCCGGATGACCAAATGCGGGCTTCCGGAAGTTTCGGGGGATTTCCGGTGCATGGGGGTGCTCCGTGGACCGGACAGTGCCACGTGGCGGCCCATTATTGGGCGGCTCACGTCGCTCGTCCACGGAGGAGGCGCGGCGGTGCATGGACCGCGCGGTGGTGCCGCGTGGCGCTTCCGGATTGGAGGGAGCCGCGGCGCGGTCCAGGGGTTGGCGCGGGCTCGGGACCGGCGCGACGACACCGTCGCCGCTGGTTGGGTGGTCCACCTGGACTCGGTCCACGCGTGCCCGAGGCGGTGCCTCGGGGCGCGGGCCGGTGCAGGGCCCAGTGCGGCTGGTCGGCCGCACATGGCCCGCACTCGAGTGCGGGCCACGTGTCGGCCGGCCAGCGGAGGGTGCATGCACCGCCTCCAGTGCACCCGGGCCACGTGGCGGGCGGCCAGTCGCCCCGCACGGCTGTTTGCTGTGCGGGTACACGTGGCCGCTCCAGGGAGTTTCGGGCGGTCGGACGGCCCCCCGTCCGACCTGCTTCGAGGATTCGGGCGCCCGAAAGTGGCGCCGAATCCGACAAGAGGGGGGGGGGGGGGGGGTGGCAGCCTATATAAAGGCCTTTTGGGGGCCCTTTTGCTCACTTTCTGTGAGGATTTCCACAGTGAACCCTTAATGAAAAATCTTCCTCTACCTGAAACCTTCTTGTCGCTCACTCCTGAGATTTTTGGAGCGCGTTTTTCGAGGTTGGTCATTTTCCGGCGCGGCGCAACACTCGTTCTTCGACGACCCGTTTCGTCCCTTCGCAGTGTTTAGGCTCCCCGGCTCACCCCGACCTCCGATTCGGGTGATTTTTGCGCCGTTGGACTCTCGACAGGTAGGGCTTCATTTTTGATATTTTGAGTAGCCCCTGGTTTTCATGTGGATTTTGAGTTTCCCGAGCTTCTTTGACCCATTTTTCCTCGCGGAGTTTTGGACAGCACCTGCTTGATTTGGCTATAACTTCGCGCTCAGGCGACGGATCGAGGCGATTCAAAAGGCATTTCTCATCTACATCTCGCGAGGAATCTCCTGGAATTTTCTCAGATTTTTCTGAATATTGTTCGAAGGTGGAAATCTCCTTTCTCTGTAACTTTTGGTACAGAAATTCTGCACAGTTTTGTTTGGGGTGTTCCCCTTGCCAAATTTGTATCTCAGCAAGGAAGCTCGGTTTGAACGTGCAGGTACTCGTTTCGACGGGTTCGTCGCAAGGAACGCGACGGTATTTTTATTAGAATTTTCTGAGCACCCTTCGCAGGTGGAAATCTGAGATCTTTGGATCGGTAATTTTGGGACAGATTTTGTGATGTTTGAAGGACTAAAATTATGTATGTTCTTCTTGGAGGTTGGCACAGCATTGCGGTGAGTTTTGGTGCGAGCGCGGGTTTTCGCATTTGGGACAGGATTTTAGCGCTCGAGGTGGGTACCGTTGTTAACCTCTTATTTTGGACAACCCACTAGGCATATTGGAGCTTGCATTTGTAATATGGCCAACATACTAGTAAAAATGAACAGAGCATGCTTAATGAAAAGAAAAGGGCTCACGATTGATACTTCTATCTTTAGAGGACTAGACACTAATAAATGGTAATAACCGGCTAAATCCGTTTCATACTTAATGTTTATTGAAGGACTTATGCATGTGTCTAAATCAGCTTATGGTAGGTTAATATTTCGGATATTTTAACCAAGGCATAATGTAAGAATTGGAATACAAAAATTATCTTGCTTAGTAAAGGACTTTTGCATGTTTAAATGGTCATCTAGTTAGGCCACCTTTTTCTGCTGAACTATCATGCTGGAATTGACTTAGGAGAAACCATGATTTCATTTTCTCCAGTTATCTTGACATAAGGGGATGTCATGCCCGGGTTAGGGCAGGGGCTGGGATAGAGTAGGCAGATACTGGGATTTCGGGACAGGCAGGCTGTGTAGGCAGGGTATTGCGGCGATCGCGGATTTTGGGCGATTGACCGGACATTGTTGTTGCATCAGATCGGGGAAGGGATTTGGGCTTTCATTTTAGTGGATGGACCTGTTCCATTTAGATCAGTGTCATGATCCAGTCTTGCGGACTTATTTTTCCTTGGGCACTTATTACTCAGGCATTATGCTCGTGTGGGTCGCTCCCCTCGAGTGCCACTCCGGAGTGCGCGTTATACAGACTTGAGTCTTTGAGACTCTTATCCCCTATCGGTGTTATGCGTAGGCTGGCATACCAATTTGGCAGGCATCGCAGGCAGTACCAGTGTATACTGGGGTATAGATTGGTTTGGTCAGGCAGGCTTTGATATTCTGATGCATACATTTAGCTATCTTTTAGCCGGGCATGTAGAGGCATATTAGTGGTATTTTTATCAGTATCCATGCATAAAGTTTACCACATTATTCTTTTCGCCTCTGGTAGTCCTAGTGGGCAGGTACGAGTTGAGGTTTACCCACTAGGGGAGGCTACTGTTTTTATAGTAGTTCTCACCCCCACTCTTTTTTTTCCCTCTTCTTTTCCCCTTTGTTTTGCAGAGTCCTCTGCGGGAGTTGCGGGACCCTCTTCCCTGGACCGAGGTAAGAGGATCGTTGACTAGCTAGCTGTTTTCCCCTGACCCTGAGGTTGATAGATTTGGACGTATCCCCGGTACACTCAGACTGTTGTACTCCCTTTTATTTTGGGTCTGGCTTCGGCCAGCTGGATGTATTTTATTTGGTGAGCTGGGAGAGACATTTGTACATTTTGAGAGCTATGTGGTATTTTCTTTTCTGCTCTTATCTGAGTTATACTAGTTGTAGTTAGCTCTGTTATGCTCTTTTATTTTATCTAGCTATCTGAGCAGGTTACCAGCGCTTCGTGTACATGGAAAATTCCGAGTGCACGGCGGATCTGTAGACGAGCCTGGGTTCTGGTTTACACCCGGGGCGTGACAACAGTAGCCTCCCCTAGTGGGTAAACCTTTACCACAGACCTACCCACTAGGACTACAAGAGGCGGAGAGATAAAACAAGGGGGAGAGCTATACGTACAACAACTGATAAAAGCCATCACGAAGATGCCTCTCAAGTAATAAGCTAAAGGAGTAACTAAATGCATACGTCAGAGTATACATAAGCCGCCTGGGTAACCCAATCTAGACACCGGTAACCACCGGTACTGCCTACTATGCCCACTAACTTACATCTCCGCTGCGGGATGCAGACCGGTTCCTGACCGACACGGTCCCATCCCCGAGGCAACAGGACCGCTCCTGACCGGCACGGTCATAAGTACTGTAACAGACCGGCTCCTGACCGGGCACGGTCTCAAGTACTGCAACAGACCGGCTCCTGACCGGCACTGGTCTCAAGTAACCCGATATAGTCGGACTGGACCAAGACTCTACATAAGTAGGAACAACCCATCTACTAAGGAAGTCCCGGTCCCCTATCCCCCAAATCTGATGCACTAATAAAAGTCCGGTTCAACCTCCCGAAATCCGCGGTTGCCGCGAGTACCCTGTCCTCAAACCTGCCTGTCCCCAAATCCCAAAACCGACTACACTATCCCAGTCCCTGCTCTAACCCGAGCATATTATCCCCTATGTCTAAGTGACTGAAGAAAGAATGCAACATGGTTTCTCCTAAGTCAATTCCAGCATGATAGTGTAGCAGAAAAAGGTGGCCTATCTAGGTGACCATTCAAGCATGCAAAAGTCCTTTTCTTAATGAACCATTTTAAGTACTCTAACCACATATCCCAACCTTTCATTTAACATTCAACAAGATATGGATTTAGCATGAGTTCCAAGTAATTATACTACATATTTAAAGCATAGAAACACCATCACTAACTTGTAGTTTTCTAACAATACAATTGTTAACGAAGAAACCAGGATCTCATACAAGCATGCTAGGTCCATCTCACAGTTCTACTAACAACATGATCAAGAGCATTCTAATAGGCCTAGTGATAAATCACAAGTAGGAGGTTTACAACATCACCCACCTCGAGCGCTATTCCAATTCCCAAAGCGAAGTCCAAGATCAGTCCAAAAACTCACCACCAATCTGTACAAAATACCCCAAAGGAAAGTACATAAGCTATTCATTCTCAATTTCCAAAATCTGTCCCTTAATTCCACAGTCCAGAATTCTCCAATTTTTACCTGCGAGTAATGCCCAGAAAAATCCAAGAAAAATACTATCGCGATCCTCGCGACGAGCCCGTCGAAACGAGTACCTGCACGCCCAAATCGGAGTTTCCTACGCTGAGATAAAAATCCGGCAAGGGGTACACCCCAATCCAAACTGTACCAAAATTCTGTAACAAAGAACCACAGAGAAAGGAGATTCTCACCCTCGTACAAAACCCAGAAAAATCTGAGAAAAATCTAGGAGACTCCTTGCGAGATTAGATGAAGATTGCCTTTTGAATCGCCTCAATCCGACGTCTGAGCGAAAAGATACGGCAAGAACACCGCGTGCTGTCCAAAAGTCCGCGAAGAAAAATGGGTCAAATGGGTGCTCAGAAAACTCCAAGATCAGCACGGAAATCGAGGAACCTCAAAACACAGGAGTTGAAGTCCTACCTGTCGTGAGTCCAACGGCGCAAGAATCGGCGAAATCCGATGTCGGGGTGAGTCGGAGGAGTCCAATCACTGAGAAGGGGCGAAGAAGATCGCCGGGAAACAAGCGTCGCGCCGCGCCGTAAAATGGTGAACCTCGGGAAGAGTGCCTCCAAAAATCCTCAAAGTTCTCCAATGGGTAGTGCACTGAGGGAGGGAAAACTTCTCTGAAGAATGCTCTGCGAAAATGGGGTCCAAAAAGCCAAAAGAACGAACAGGGAAAGCTAT
Source organism: Tillandsia leiboldiana (assembly GCA_029204045.2). Lineage (NCBI taxonomy): Eukaryota > Viridiplantae > Streptophyta > Magnoliopsida > Poales > Bromeliaceae > Tillandsia > Tillandsia leiboldiana. Next base: position 73,743 of record JAQNDB010000425.1, on the reverse strand, counting down.
TTATAGGCCCAGCCCATATGCTGTTGGGCCGGGTTTTCGGGCGCAGGTTTCGGGCGCACTGCGCCCGGAAACCCGGTTGTACGCCTCCCGTCCGACGCGCCCGAAACTCCCAGGGGCGGCCACGTCACCCCAAACAGGGGACAGCAAATCCCAGCGGCCCGCTATGCGCCGCGTGTCCCCTCGCGGTCAGCGGGGGTAGGTACGGCCGCCCAACCGCGAGGCGACACGTGGCGCACTCGAGTGCGGCCCGACCGCCCGCCTGGCGCCACTGTGCGCGCGCGCTGTCCCGAGGCGCCCCCCGCGCACACCGTGGACCGCGCCCACGTGAGCCAACGAATCCGAAGCCGCCACGTGTCATGCGCCCGGTCCACCGCAACCCCGCAAAACCGGTGAGCCGTGCCGCGTGCGCCGGCCTATCAGGGCACGCCACGCGTCTCCCGCCCGCGATCCATGCACCGCCGCGCCACCCCGTGGACCGAGCTGCGTGAGCCGGCCAATAATAGGCCGCCACGTGGCTCAGGCCGGTCCACGAGTCTCCCCCATGCACCGTAAATCCCCGAAAACTTCCGGAAGCCCGCTTTTGGTCATCCGGACTCCAAATTTAACAAGCAAATAGCCGTTTTCAAGCGTTTTTCCGCGCTGAATCCAAATCCAACCTCAGATTGGCCCAAAACCTTTTCTAAAATTCGGCAAATGCAGCCAAAGACCAAATCCGCTATCAAAGTCTCACAAGGTCCATCTGTGGCACCCCTTCGATGCACCGTGGGCCAGACACACCAACACTAGGTGTTCAACACAATGGATTCATCGGGAAGTTGCATGGGAAAAACCAGTACACTACATCCTCTCCCACAAGAAAAAGTTTCGTCCTCGAAACAGAAGTCATACCTCAAACAGGGGCCTCAAACAAGTGGGCGTAAGCATCCATCATCGCTGACTCCAGCTCCCAGGTAGCCTCGCGCTCATCATGACTGCTCCAGAGGACCTTCACGTACGGGATGGCCCGACTGCGCAACTCCCTAACCTCACGGTCCAAGATCCTCAACGGCCGCTCAACATAGCTCAGGTTCTCAGCAACCTCTAATGGGGTGAAATCGATGATATGGGACGGGTCATGAACATACCTCCTCAGTGTCGATACATGAAAAACATTGTGAACACCCGAAAGCCTGGGAGGAAGCGCCAGCCTGTAGGCAACTGGCCCTAAGCGCTCCAACACCTCAAAAGGTCCAATATAACGAGGGCTCAGTTTCCCACGAATGCCAAACCTCCGAATCCCCTTCGAAGGTGAGACTTTCAAAAAGACATGATCGCCCACCTGAAACTCTAAGTCCCGCCGTCGTGCATCAGCATAACTCCTCTGTCGACTCTGGGCGGTCTCGAGATGTCGTCGTACCAATCTGACCTTTTCCTCTGCCTCTAATAGTAGATCAGGACCCAAAGTCTTCTTCTCACCCACGTCACTCCAATATAGGGGTGACCGACACTTGCGTCCATACAACGCTTCAAACGGAGCCATCTGAATGCTCGCTTGATAGCTGTTGTTGTACGCAAACTCAACTAATCCCAAGTGTCGGTACCATCCTCCTCCAAAGTCCAGAACGCATGCTCTCAACATATCCTCGAGGGTCTGAATAGTGCGCTCTGACTGCCCATCGGTCTGTGGGTGGAATGCTGTACTGAATCGGAGCTGCGTCCCCAAGGCTGTCTGTAAACTCCTCCAGAAATGCGAGACAAACCTCGGGTCTCTATCTGATACGATGGAAATGGGTACCCCGTGCAATCTAACCACCTCAGCCAAGTACACCTGTGCGAGTCGCTCCATCGGCCAAGTCATCTGAACCGGCAAAAAGTGAGCGGACTTGGTAAGCCTGTCCACGACTACCCAGATAGGATCCGCTCCCGTCTGTGCTCTCGGCAAACTAGTGACAAAATCCATCGTAACATGTTCCCATTTCCATTCTGGGATTGGGAGACTCTGCAACTTGCCAGCAGGTACACGATGCTCAGCCGTTACTTGCTGACAAGTTAGACAGTGTGCTACAAATCTCCCAATGTCTCTTTTCATCCCATTCCACCAGAACTGTGCCTTAAGATCCCTATACATCTTAGTCCCACCAGGATGGATGGTATAAGGTGTATAGTGGGCCTCCCTCAAGATCTGCTCTCGGATCTCTGCATCCATAGGCACACACGCGCGGTCCCTGTACCGCAGTACTCCCGCCGCATCAACTGAAAAGTCCCCTATCAAACCAGTCTGCATCTGCTCTCGAATCCTCATCAGGTGGGGGTCCTCACTCTGTCTCTCCCGAATCCTGTCCAACAGAGTGGGCTGCACGACTAGAGACATAAGTCTAGCAGAGACCCCAGGGGACACAACCTCGAGCTCTAATCGTCTCATCTGCTCAAGTAATGGCGCCTGATCGGTGATCATCAAAGATAGACTCTGTACTGCTCTCCTGCTCAGGGCATCAGCAACCACGTTGGCCTTGCCAGGATGGTATAATATGTCAACATCATAGTCTTTCAACAATTCCAACCATCTGCGCTGCCTCAAGTTGAGCTCCTTCTGTGTGAACAGGTATTTCAAGCTCTTGTGGTCGGTATAAATCTCGCAGTGCTCCCCATACAGGTAGTGGCGCCACAACTTTAGTGCAAAAATCACTGCAGCTAGCTCCAAATCATGGGTAGGGTAATTCTTTTCATAATCTTTCAGTTGCCGAGAGGCATAAGCAATTACCCTCCCCTCCTGCATCAGCACGCAACCGAGTCCACTGTGCGATGCATCACTGTATATCACGTATCCTTTCCCCATAACGGGGAGGGAAAGGATAGGAGCCGACATCAATCTGTTCTTTAATTCCTCAAAGCTCCTCTGGCAATCCTCACTCCAAGTAAACTTAATCCCTTTCCGTGTCAAACGAGTGAGGGGTGTGGAAAGTTTCGCAAAACCTTCCACAAACCAACGGTAATATCCCGCTAAGCCCATGAAACTGCGGACCTCTGATACCGTCGTCGGTCGGGGCCAATCCCGGACTGCCTCGATCTTCGCCGGGTCTACTGCCACTCCAGCGGCTGAAATCACGTGGCCCAAAAAGACAACCTCCCGAAGCCAGAAATCACACTTAGATAACTTGGCATACAACTTCCTCTCTCTCAGAAGTTGTAGCACAATCCTCAAGTGCTCCTCGTGCTCCACATCGCTTCGGGAATAAACTAAGATGTCATCAATAAAAACAACGACGAACCGATCCAGGTATGGTCGAAAAATCCTGTTCATTAAATCCATAAAAGCAGCAGGGGCATTTGTCAATCCAAAAGGCATGACGGTGAACTCATAATGCCCGTACCACGACCTGAATGCCGTCTTTGGGATGTCCTCAGCCTTCACCTTCAATTGGTGGTAACCAGACTGCAAGTCAATCTTGGAGAAGACACAAGACCCTTGCAGCTGATCAAATAAGTCATCAATGCGCGGCAAAGGGTACTTGTTCTTGATGGTCGCTTTATTCAGCTCCCGGTAATCAACGCACAGTCGAAGCGAACCATCTTTCTTCTTCACAAATAGCACCGGCGCTCCCCAAGGCGATACACTCGGTCTCACAAAACCCTTGTCCATTAAATCCTGGAGTTGCGCCTTTAATTCTCGCAGCTCAGCCGGTGCCATTCGGTAAGGAGCCTTAGAGATTGGCGCAGTTCCTGGAACTACGTCAATCAAAAACTCAACCTCCCTATCCGGCGGCATATGAATCAGCTCGGGAGGAAACACATCCGGGAACTCGTGGACAATAGGAATATCCGTGAGTCCCGATGCCGCCGTAGGCTCCTTAACCACAGACGCCAAAAAGGCCACGCATCCACTGCGCATCATCTGCCTCGCTCGAGAAGTCGAAACCACAGAGGCAAAGAAAGCACTCTGGCACCCCCTGTAAACGAACACCTCCTGGCCTGGCTCGCTAAAAGTAACAGTCCTCGCGGCGCAATCAATCGTCGCGAAATAGCGAGCCAGCCAATCCATCCCCAGTACAACGTCAAAATCTCTCAGCTGACTAAGGACCATCAGGTTCGCTGGCAAAAACCAAGACTCAAGCTGCAAAGGGCAAGACCAACAACACTCCTCTACATGCAAAACATGACCGGGAATCTGTACCTCTAATGCATGCGGCAACCGACCTAACTCTAGTCCATGCGATGATGCAAATACTCTACTGATAAAAGAATGTGATGAACCGGTATCAAATAAAGTGCGAGCTCTAATGCCGAGGAGTAAAATAATACCTGCCACCACGTGGTCGGCTGCTGAGGAGTCCTCCACCTGGGCGGCATAAACCCGTCCGCTCTGAGCTGGTGGTCGGTAATCGGCAGGGTGGGAAGAAGGAGCCCTGCTCGCTGGAGCATAAGGCCGCTGCTGGGGCACCGAAGGGACTGATGCTGAGGAAGGAGCCGGCGATGTCGAAAAAGGGCAAGTAGCTCGTCGATGACCTGACTGCCCACATCTGAAACAGCGACCGTGCCTCATCTCACAAGTATCGGAGGGGTGCTGACCCCTGCAGAAAACACACCCAACTGTAGACCGGGGCTGCGTCGACTGCTGCTGCTGCCTCTGCCGCTGTGACCCCTGCTGTCGCGACTGCGACCTCTGCTGCTGCGAGTGCTGCTGCTGTCGCTGGGGCTGCTGATGCTGCTGCTGCTGCGGGGGCCTCTGGGATCCCCCAGGCCCTCGCCGCTCCGAACGCCCACGGCCCGTAAACTGAGGCGGTGGCGGTCGGGGCGGCCTCCATGAACTGGCCTGTCCCCCATCGTCTGGCGCTGGCCGCTTCCTCTCAGAACTCTGAGCGACCATGCCTCCGCGCCTAGCGACCACATGTTCTCCCCTCTCGACCCACTGAGCATGATCCACTGCCTCTGATAAAGTCTGAAGCCTCTGGGCGTGCACCAAGGTATAGACCTCAGGGCGCAGACCTGTCTCAAACATCTCCACCTGGTGCAGCCCATTCCTGGCAACATAGGGTACGCAGTTGAGCAACTGCGTAAACTCCTGGAAATAGTCCCACACTGGGCGATCACCCTGCTGCAGGTTCTTCAAGTCATCTTCTATCTTCTTCTTCACGCTCGTGGAGAAGTAAGTGTCAAGGATCATCCTCCTGAACTCCGACCAGGGTAGCTGTCGGGTGATCTGAAACTCTAAGGGCTCGACCCGACGCCACCAAGCATCTGCATCCCCCTCTAGACAATGTACTGCCAAATGTGCTCTGAACCTCTGGTCAATGAAGAAGTCTCGAAACAACTTCTCCATTGATGCTAGCCACGATCCAATCTCCCAAGGGTGAGTGCTCCGCCCCGAGAACCTAGGGGGTCCTCGCTTACAGAACTGCGTGAGTTTGTCAGAAAACTCCCGCTCCTCCACTGGGGTCAATGGCCTGAACATCCCCTGGGCCCCACTGCTCGACGACGGCGCTGTAGGGGCAGGTGGAATAGTCGGTGGTACAACAGGTGGTACTAGGGCCTCTGCAGTAGTAGGGGGAGGTGCCGCAACCTGGGCAAATAACTGCTCGAACCTCTGCTCCTGTCGGCGGTGGCTCTCCGCCAACTGGGCCACCATGGCCCTCAGCTCACTGATCTCAGAAGGCCCGGACTGCTCCGGCTCCTCCGGGGGTGTCGGAGTACCCCGAGTAGGAATCTGCCGCCTAGGAGGCATCCTGCCACACAAGAACCACGGGTCAGTAAACAAAACCACACTCGACCCAATCCAGCGAAAGTCATGGACATCCCCCTATTTCTGTAACCTTATGTTGTCTGCAGCCAACATAACAGTCCCCCAGAAATAGGCTATGCCAATCCCTCTCCACTCACAGGAAGAGTTTAATAACAAATTGCCGACTTTCGCAAAATATCGCGTCACTCACGCCCTGCCTTCCTAGGGTTTGCCAAAAAGCCTAGGGTTTCCTAAGTCTCAACTGACCTATCCCTAAGCTCTGATACCAAACTAATCTGTCACGCCCCGGGTGTAAACCAGAACCCGGGCTCGTCCACAGATCCGCCGTGCACACGGTATTTCCCGTGTACACGAAGCGCTGGTAACCTGCTCAGATATAAAAGGAATAATGCTGGAGCATAAAACAGAGCTAAAACTGAAACTAGTACATCTCAGACAAAGGCTGGAAATAAAAGTACAATAATCTCTCAAGAATATACATGTGTCTCTCCCAGCTCACGAAATAAATACAACCAGCTGGCCGTAGCCAGACCCAAAAAATAAAGAAAATACAACCGTCTGAGTGTACCGGGGATACAACAAAACTACTAAACCCGAGCTCGAAGTAGCGGCTATCTAGTCAGCAATCCTCTTACCTCGATCCTGGGTAGATGGTCCCGCAACTCCAGCAGAAGACTCTGCAAAACAAAGGGGACAAGAAAAGGGAAAAACAGTGGGGGTCAGAACTATTATAAAAACAATAGCCTCCCCTAGTGGGTAAATCTCTACCACAGACCTGCCCACTAGGACTACCAGAGGCGGAGAGCTAAGATAAGGTGGTATGCTATACGTATAACAACTGATACAAGCTATCAGTAAGATGCCTCCCAAGTAATACGCTAAAGGAGTAACTAAATGCATACGTCAGAGTATACATAAGCCGCCTGGGTAACCCAATCTAGACACCGGTAACCACCGGTACTGCCTACTATGACCACTAACTTACATCTCCGCTGCGGGATGCAGACCGGTTCCTGACCGACACGGTCCCATCCCCGAGGCAACAGACCGGCTCCTGACCGGCACGGTCATAAGTACTGTAACAGACCGGCTCCTGACCGGCACAGTCTCAAGTACTGCAACAGACCGGCTCCTGACCGGCACGGTCTCAAGTAACCCGATATAGTCGGACTGGACCAAGACTCTACATAAGTAGGAACAACCCATCTACTAAGGAAGTCCCGGTCCCCTATCCCCCAAATCTGATGCACTAATAAAAGTCCGGTCAACCTCCCGAAATCCGCGGTTGCCGCGAGTACCCTGTCCTCAAACCTGCCTGTCCCCAAATCCCAAAACCGACTACACTATCCCAGTCCCTGCTCTAACCCGAGCATATTATCCCCTATGTCTAAGTGACTGAAGAAAGAATGCAACATGGTTTCTCCTAAGTCAATTCCAGCATGATAGTGTAGCAGAAAAAGGTGGCCTATCTAGGTGACCATTCAAGCATGCAAAAGTCCTTTTCTTAATGAACCATTTTAAGTACTCTAACCACATATCCCAACCTTTCATTTAACATTCAACAAGATATGGATTTAGCATGAGTTCCAAGTAATTATACTACATATTTAAAGCATAGAAACACCATCACTAACTTGTAGTTTTCTAACAATACAATTGTTAACGAAGAAACCAGGATCTCATACAAGCATGCTAGGTCCATATCACAGTTCTACTAACAACATGATCAAGAGCATTCTAATAGGCCTAGTGATAAATCACAAGTAGGAGGTTTACAACATCACCCACCTCGAGCGCTATTCCAATTCCCAAAGCGAAGTCCAAGATCAGTCCAAAAACTCACCACCAATCTGTACAAAATACCCCAAAGGAAAGTACATAAGCTATTCATTCTCAATTTCCAAAATCTGTCCCTTAATTCCACAGTCCAGAATTCTCCAATTTTTACCTGCGAGTAATGCCCAGAAAAATCCAAAAAAAATACTATCGCGATCCTCGCGACGAGCCCGTCGAAACGAGTACCTGCACGCCCAAATCGGAGTTTCCTACGCTGAGATAAAAATCCGGCAAGGGGTACACCCCAATCCAAACTGTACCAAAATTCTGTAACAAAGAACCACAGAGAAAGGAGATTCTCACCCTCGTACAAAATCCAGAAAAATCTGAGAAAAATCCAGGAGACTCCTTGCGAAGAGTAGATGAAGATTGCCTTTTGAATCGCCTCAATCCGACGTCTGAGCGAAAAGATACGGCAAGAACACCGCGGTGCTGTCCAAAAGTCCGCGAAGAAAAATGGGTCAAATGGGTACTCAGAAAACTCCAAGATCAGCACGGAAATCGAGGAACATCAAAACACAGGAGTTGAAGTCCTACCTGTCGTGAGTCCAACGGCGCAAGAATCGGCGAAATCCGATGTCGGGGTGAGTCGGAGGAGTCCAATCACTGAGAAGGGGCGAAGAAGATCGCCGGGAAACAAGCGTCGCGCCGCGCCGTAAAATGGTGAACCTCGGGAAGAGTGCCTCCAAAAATCCTCAAAGTTCTCCAATGGGTAGTGCACTGAGGGAGGGAAAACTTCTCTGAAGAATGCTCTGCGAAAATGGGGTCCAAAAAGCCAAAAGAACGAACAGGGAAAGCTATTTATAGGCCCAGCCCATATGCTGTTGGGCCGGGTTTTCGGGCGCAGGTTTCGGGCGCACTGCGCCCGGAAACCCGGTTGTACGCCTCCCGTCCGACGCGCCCGAAACTCCCAGGGGCGGCCACGTCACCCCAAACAGGGGACAGCAAATCCCAGCGGCCCGCTATGCGCCGCGTGTCCCCTCGCGGTCAGCGGGGGTAGGTACGGGCGCCCAACCGCGAGGCGACACGTGGCGCACTCGAGTGCGGCCGACCGCCCGCCTGGCGCCACTGTGCGCGCGCGCTGTCCCGAGGCGCCCCCCGCGCACACCGTGGACCGCGCCCACGTGAGCCAACGAATCCGAAGCCGCCACGTGTCATGCGCCCGGTCCACCGCAACCCCGCAAAACCGGTGAGCCGTGCCGCGTGCGCCGGCCTATCAGGGCACGCCACGCGTCTCCCGCCCGCGGTCCATGCACCGCCGCGCCACCCCGTGGACCGAGCTGCGTGAGCCGGCCAATAATAGGCCGCCACGTGGCTCAGGCCGGTCCACGAGTCTCCCCCATGCACCGTAAATCCCCGAAAACTTCCGGAAGCCCGCTTTTGATCATCCGGACTCCAAATTTAACAAGCAAATAGCCGTTTTCAAGCGTTTTTCCGCGCTGAATCCAAATCCAACATCAGATTGGCCCAAAACCTTTTCTAAAATTCGGCAAATGCAGCCGAAGGCCAAATCCGCTATCAAAGTCTCACAAGGTCCATCTGTGGCACCCCTTCGATGCACCGTGGGCCAGACACACCAACACTAGGTGTTCAACACAATGGATTCATCGGGAAGTTGCATGGGAAAAACCAGTACACTACACGTAGCCTTTGCATCTATAGCATCGGATTTCCCCTTCGAATTCATCTTTTTCCTTAGAAGGTTTTGCAAAGCTTTTGAGGTTAGAGGATTTAGAACCCGATGATCCTTTAGATGGTTTCGTGGATGTAGATCCATCGGTTCGATTCTTCCAAAATTTCCGACGAAATTTCTTTACGATCCGCGCCAATTGTTCTTCAAAATCGGCAAAAGAGATTTCATCGTCGGAACTTGATTCGCTATCTTCTTCCTTTGTTGATTTGAATGCAATACCTGTAAGCTTAGAAGAAGACTTGGAAGAAACTTGATTAGTAGGAAAAGTCATTTCATAAGTTTGCAAAGCACCTACTAATTCCTCTACTCTCATCTCATCCGGATGACTAATGGTTTCAATGGCGGTAACCTTTGCCCTAAACCGTTCCGGAAGAGTCCGAAGTATCTTTCTTACAATTCTCGACTCCGGGATTTTTTCTCCTAAATTAGCACAAGTATTGATCACATCTTGAAGTCTAGTGTAATAATCTGTAAACAATTCATGCTCTTCCATATGAATAGAATCAAATTGACTTGTAAGCATCTGGAGCTTTTGAATTTTTACAAGATTAGTACCCTCATGTGTAATTTTGAGAATATCCCAAATTTCCTTCGCGGTTTCACACGCGGAAATTCGTGTGAACTCAGTCGAGGAAAGAGAATTAAATAAAGCGTTCATACCTTTCCCATTGTAAGAAGATCTTTCAAATTCCTCTTTGGACCATCTAGAGCGAGGTTTTGAGGTAGTAGAATTTCCTACTTCCTCAACAGGATGCACCCAACCGTGTTCCACGGTTTGCCAGACTCGCTCATCAATTGAGATGAGAAAAGCTCTCATCCGAACTTTCCAATAAGCATAATTAGACCCATCAAAAAGAGGAGGTCTATAAATATTACCACTTTCACCCGACATGATAGATAAACCTAAAACCCTCTCTGATACCACTTGTAGGTTTTTATATCCCCAAAGGATCTAAATAGGTACTATCAAACAACTAGAGGGGGGGTGAATAGGTGTAATACTTATAAAACCAAATCTCAGTGCAAAATAAAAACCAATGCGGAAAATAAAAACAGCACACCGAGATATACGTGGAAACTCCAATCCAGGAGAAAAACCACGGGACCAACACGCAATAACAATCCACTAAGAATAGAAGAATAACAAGGTGATTACCGACTCCACGGACTCAACCCCTCCTTCAGCTTCTTCGGACCTTGCGCTCACCGATTGGATGTCCACGCAATAACAATCCACTAAGAAAAGAAGAATAACAAGGTGATTACCGTCTCCACGGATTCAACCCCTCCTTCAACTTCTTCGGACCTTGCGCTCCACCGATTGCACGTCCACTGCACACGTTCGAATCCACGAACGCCACTAGAATCCACGAGCACACGTTTCGAATCCACGAAACGCCTTCAACACACCGAATCCACGATGCTACGTCGAATCCACGACGCAAACTTAGCCGGTAAGAATATTGGCTTCGATGGTGATCCTTTGCTTAGATTATCATTGAAGAACCGTAGAAGGAATCTCTAAGCAAAGACTAGATCAATTCGACAAAAGATATGTTCTTGAAAGAACCGTCGAATTGACCTAAAAGAGGCTATAAAGAAGAACGATAAAAACCTAGCCTCTAGGGTTGCTCTCAAGTGTTTAATAAATTAATCGGTAGTTTTTTTGAGAAACCCTAAATGTCTATTTATAGTTTAGAAACCTTTGGAAAGAGAAAAGCATCAAAAACTGACTTAACAGAAATTTTCCCGAACGACGATCCGGATCGGATTTACGGCGATCCTGACTGTCGTCTTTTTTCAGCAATTCCTGAAAAAACAAGGTTCGGGATCCGGATCGGAATTCTGATCCGGATCGGAATTCTGATCCGGATCGGTTCAGGATCAGAAATTCTGAAACATCCAATTTGTCCAGTTTTTGATTTTTAAGCAATGAAAACTTATCCAAGTGTTTCTAAACCACTCAAATGAATTCGGATCACCAAAATTATTTAGTTAAACGTACCTGATCATTCCGAATCCATTTTCCTTAAGATTGATGTATATGATCCACAATTCTTCAACTTCAAATCTTCAAGACTCAAAACACTAAGTGTCAACTTGAGCTCTTGTTGAATCTTCTCTAAGTCTTCGATTGCTGATTGACAATTTGATCACTTCAAGACTCCGGCTCAACTCAACAAATCAACTCACGAAATATGCCAACACAAAAAAGCCGTAACAAAAGATAGATCAGAAATACCATCTAAGTATTCATTAATTTGATTCTACTCAAAATCTGAGTATGAAAACCTAGAATCAAATTAATTAATATAGATGAAGAAACATAGAATTAAATCTAGTTATTTCCTTTCTTCTCTATAGGTGGATTTCTCTTTTTCGACCGTATTTTGGATTACCCTAAAAAAATGAATCGTAGGGTTTATTTATAGGTTAGAAACCATTGGAAGAGGATAAGAATAAAAAACTAACCTAATCTGGAATTTTTCAGGACGGCGGTCCGAACTGGATTACTGCGGTCCGGACTGTCGTAGCTAAACAGACTATTTCCAGAAAAACACACGTTCGGGGTCCGGAACGAAATGCCACGGTCCGGACTGTTCATACATTTTCAGCAAAACCCACGTTCGGGGTCCGGAACAGAACCAGGTGTGTTCCGGACTGAATTGCGCATGAACTACCCTATGTTCGGGGTCCGGACTGTAGTTCCCTGTTCCGGATCCTGAACATATAACATGTCCAGTTTTTGATATTTATGCGATTAAAAATCCATCCAAGTGTTTCTACACTATAAGAAGTATTCGGATCACCAAAATTATTTAGTTAAACGTACCTGATCCTTTTGAATTCTTCTTTCTTGAGATTGAGGTATAAGATCCAAGCTTCTTCATCTTCAATCTTCAAGACTTAACCATTTCACGAAATACGCCAAAACAAATTCCTTAAAAATCTCCCCCTTTGGCGGTTTCGTGACAAAACACAAATCCACTTAAGAAAATTCAAAAATGTATTTTTGTTGCTATCACCATACAACAAAAATTTACATTTGAGATCCAAATAAAAATGAATACACGAGATAAACTCCTAAAACAGACTCTAGACTTAGACATCTGTACTCTCTGCAAAAGAAATCATTCTTGACAAAAGAGATCGTTAGATACCTCAAGAATATTTAGCATTCAAAACCAAACAGAGATAGAGTTTATACTCACCATGACATTCATGAACTCAGATATGTAATAAGATCACAATAAAAAATAGACATATCTTCTAGGCATTAAAAATCCAAATGTCATAAGTTTGTTAGTCAACAACAACTTGTTAGTCATATTACATGCCCAAATAGTTAGTCGAATAGTTAGTCGAGGCATGCATTCAAACACAATACAAAACCAAAGTTGAGTTGTACTTACCTTCATAGTTCAAAGTTCTCACAAACTTGTCAAACATTGTCAAATTGTCATATCTTCTCTCCCCCTTTTTGTCACAAAAATAGCCAAAATTACAAAATAAAGGGAGTTAACAAGTTCAAAAACTAAAGGAAATGTAAGAACTAAAACTAAAAACCTGCAAAACAAAGTTAGAAAGAAATAAAAATTACTCAGAATCCTCTGAACTGATGCATCCGAGTTTTTGGAAAAATTTCTTTATGCGCTTGTTCATGGACGCCTGTTCCTTTTTGACTTCTCGTATTTCTTCCTTCATTTCAATAAATTCATTTGACATGCGTTCCTGTTCAGAGGAAAGTCGCTGTTGCTCTTTATAAATAGAGGTAACTGAGGCATCATCCTCTGAAGTTGAAGGAGGTGCAGGTCGTGCTGAAGGTGCTGGTGGTACTGAAGCTGTAGCTGCTGTTTTTGCTGTTGCTGTTGATGTTGAGGGTCGGTGTCTACGAGGAGGTGAAGGAGGCTCATCTTGTTTTGTTCAGAGGGACTTTACGATAGTTGTATCATTGATAATTCCCAAGCTATGCATGTAAGCCGATGATGAAATGTCGACTTTGAATTTCTTCAAAATTTGCATAATTATAACTGGGTAGGGAAGTCGCTCTGTGGGATGCGCATGTTCCACATACCGCGTCATCCTTGACCAAATGAGATATGGAATGTTTAAGTTTGATCCCATAGCCGCTGTGGGATTTCCAAGAAGATAAAGAAATAACATCCTATCCCATCTAAGAATTTTTGTTTGCATGTTAGGAAGAATGTAGTAGCAAACAATAAAATTCAAATAGCGATACTCCGGTCGAAGTTCTTTTGAAAAGACTGAGTTTCCCGTCGACTGAGTATCTGGAAGACAAATTCCATCCACTACCACTCTCCATGAGGTGGTGGAGAAGACATGACCTTTCAGGTAATGTGTTCCTTCAACCCGGGCATTCATCCCTAACACCTCTCCAATCAATTGAGGTGTGACCTTAATCTTAACATTTCTAACCATTGTTAGAAATTCTCGATGTCCATCCTCTAAATCAACCAACCTTGATGCATTCTGATAAAACATCCTCACCGAGTGAAGACAATATCCAGTAGACTCAGGGAAATGATAAATGGGGGCAAGTCCCGCTGTCACGCCCCGGCGTCGAAACTGCGACCCGGGCTCGCCAACAGATCCGCCGCCCATACGGGAAGCCCCGTATAGACGAAGCGACTAACCTGCAAAAGAAAGATACTATACTAAACCGATATCAGAGCTGAAAGAAAACTTCTAGAAATAAAAATAAAAATAATACAAGTCCAATTGATACAATCCAAGTCCTCACCCAAAGGTACAAAAGTCACTCTCAGCAATAAAGGAAAGTACAACTCTATCCCTCACTACAAAGTCTCTCAACAAGAAACTCTCAAAATAATAAGGGTACATCTACTCTCTGGACGACGACTGGTAGGGATCTAGCTCGCGACTCCCTCACCTCGATCAGAAGAAGCAGCAACAGGAGCAGCAGGAGCAGGAGTAGAAGTCCCTGTGGGAAAAGACACCACGACGGGTGTGAGAACTACGTCCCAAGTAGTTCTCAGTGGGTGCCGCCAACAAGCCCGACGGTCTGCCCACTAAGTCTACTAGAGGCATAAAGTAACAATATAAAACTGAAATGGAAGGGCTGGAAAAGTAACTCTACAGCTACTATGCCTCTATCTAGATGCTCAAAAAGTGGAACAGATGGAAACATGATGCATCTACTAACTCACACAGTATACTCACCCAATCTATACCGACTGCCGCATAGGGTCCAGTCAAACCTGCGCCCACCTACTGCCGCACATCCTCAACAGGACGGGTCTACCGTAGGGTGTCCGTGACTGCAAAAACTGGCCCAGCCAGAGGGACTGCGTCGACAAGTCGCGATAGGAAGTAACAGTCCCAACTCCGGAGTGGCACTCGAGGGGCGTGACCCCACCGAGGAAAGTATCCGCATATCTCTGTCGAGCTCAATATGGCTCATGCAGGCTATAGTCCAAACCACGATCACAAGATCGACTAACAACACCAACGCTCACTCACAGGCTGGAAAACCACACAGCCAGGGCCACCGTCCGCCAGACGGCGCCCACAACATAACACTAAACTCACAGGAAAGACCGACACCATAAGGGTTCGGAAACCCGATAGGCCGGTGCTTAGAACCCTATCAAACAAGAACAGACTCTAGGCTCCGCCTATCAAAGTTCCCGACCCCCTTATAGTTCGGGAACACAACAACCTCGGTACAACACGTAGAAGACACCAACCAGGGCCCGAAAGTTTCGGGAGACCTACACCTACAACCCTATCAAACAAGAACAGGTTCCAGGCTCGGCCCCCGTGGCTTCCATCCCGACAAAGGAACGTCCCCTAGAACCCAGACCACTCGAATTCTTTCGAGTGGTGAGATTTACAGGAAAAAGGTGACATTTGTTATTGAAAACCATTTTCACTCAACCCACACAGGGTGAGGATTAAAAGTAGTACCCTTTCTGGAAAGCTATCTTGTTTTGAGAAGAAATCTATTTTTTTATAATTTTTAGTTCTTTTTTGAAAAACAGTTAGAAAACAAGTGTTTTACCCAAACCCCGAAGGGCTGATGCCTTTGTCCAATCAAACAAGAACAGACTCCAGTGGCCCTTCGATGCTTGGAAGAAAACATTGGTAGACTAAAATCATGTGTATGTCGAAAAGGGTTCTGGGTTCTAGGTCCGGCTAACACTAGTAAACTACTGCCACTAACACAGTGACGACAACCCAAACAGGGAAAAACAAGACCTCCCGGGACCACCGTTTACCAGAAACGGTTCCCGGTACAGACAAGCGACCCACTACATCTACCAGACTCCACTCTGCTCCCAAGCACGAGTGCAAATGCATCCCACACTAAAAAGAAGTCCCGACCGCTCGGCTCACTACCCGGGCGAGGATAACACTAAGTCCAGGAATGAAACATAATGTGTGGATGTCTAAACATAAATAACCCTAGCCCAAGTGAGGGTTTTCTACTGGTCTGGTTAAACATGCAACATATGACGGGGGTGCTAGGTCAGGTTCCAAGATAACAAATATTTAACAGGTGGAAGGAAGCAGAAGAGATCATACGATCATCAGATAAATACAAAGAATATTAACATTCAAATTCTAGCATGCTACCAAGTCCAATCACTATCATGCATGATTCTATGTCAATAGAATTAGTGCACAGTCCATAGATCCTGAAAGCAAAGCCACCCACCTCGGTTTGCCACCAATTGCTCGTAGACACTTGCAATTGGTCTCCGCGCGATTCCTTGCCTCCACCGGAGTCCGCACGCAAAACGGTGGAAGGTGCCGGAGTCCGCACGCTAAACATAGTCCGCACGCTAAACGGTGCACGCCGCCGGAGTCCGCACGCAAAACGGAGCACGGTGCCGAAATCCGCACGCAAAACGGAGCACGCTGCCGGAATCCGCACGTAAAACGGAGTCCGCACGCAAAACGGTGCAGTAAAACACGGTCCCTAACACGCATAAGAGCAAGGGGTCAAATCTAATGTCCAAAAGGACGCCTCAAAACTGTGCCAAAAACACCGCAAAAATCAACACGCGGGACCTACCTCGACAGCGTCGCGCCGTCCAACGCGCATGTGCGTTCATCCGGATAAATAGAACGCCTTGCTCGCTCCACGTGGTCGCCGACGTGCCGCTCCACCCAACGAAACCTCCTCCCACGCTCTCCCCTTGTGCTCGGTTAGAGAAGAAAAGGAAAAAGAGAGGAGATGGGTGCGCGGTGGAGAAGAAAGAAGAAGAAGGAGGAGGGAAAGAGGGGGGTCCATTGGACCCAGTCCACGGCGCCCCCCAATGGGGAACCGCCACGTGGCAGTCCACCCACAGGGACGCGCGCGCCAGCCCACGCGCACGCCTCCTGCACCACGCGGGCGCGGCACTCCGAGTGCGCCACACCGGCGCGCGCCCCCGCGCGGGCGCCTCTCGCGTCCGCGCGGGCGCCAATGGGGGCCCGCCACGTGGCGGCCCCAACGCTAAGCCGCGCAGGAACGCGCGCGCCCCCATTCGCGCACCTGCAGCACGCCTTGCGCAGCACGCCACGCGCCTCAAGCCGCGCGCCATCGCCTCGGGATCCGCACGCGGCACCTCGGAATCCGTGTCGTCTCGATATTCGCGCACGTTTCACCCGTTTAAGTCCGGAAATAGCCAATTTTGACTGTTTTCGCGCGTTGAGCCCGTTTTTGGCATCCATTCGACGTACAACGGACTCAATACACCAAAAATAAGTGTTTTCTCACCACCAAGCACACGGTCGAAACGTTTTCGCGCGTTGAGTCCGTTTTTGGCATCCATTCGACGCACAACGGACTCAATACATCACAAATAGGTGTTTTCTCACCACCAAGCACACGGTCGAAACGTTTTCGCGCGTTGAGTCCATTTTTGGCATCCATTCGACGCACAACGGACTCAATACACCACAAATAGGTGTTTTCTCACCACCAAGCACACGGTCGAAACGTTTTCGCGCGTTGAGTCCGTTTTTGGCATCCATTCGACGCACAACGGACTCAATACACCACAAATAGGTGTTTTCTCACCACCAAGCACACGGTCGAGTCGCACGGGGATTCCGGGACACCACACTCTCCCCCACTAAAAAAGAGTTTCAGCCTCGAAACTAAAACACACCCCTTTCCCAACCAAGGAAAGAGAAGCCCAACATCAGGAACATCATCAACCCCAACTCTCTATTTGAAAGCAGCCGAAAATAACGAAAAGTCCAAAAATTTCAAAAGACCGATCCCTTCACCCCAATCAAACAAGAACAGGTTCCAGCATCGTCTCCATTTCTGGAGTAGCCCTTTCGAAATTTTCGTCCCGTTCGCCAGTTTCGGCGTAAAGACGAGAAAACAAGGAGAGAGGTGTTGAAGCTGTCCCTGCTGTGGCCGCAAACAAAAACTACAATCTACCAACTCCAACCTCCTCAGGCCAAGCAGGGGTGCAAAAACTCAAACTTCAACGATGAGGAAAGAAAGTCATACCTGATACAATGTGATCCGCTATCCTGCCGCCCTCCAACCGGACGGCCCAACTCATCCTCTCGATGTGGGTGGTCGTCGCTCTGTCTGCCACGACGTCGTGGCCCTATCTTCCTGGCGGTAAATCGGAGGAGCTCCTTCATCCTGAAGAGGTAGCGGGGGTGCCGTCGCAAGCGGCATTGCCGTAAGTACTGCTCGAGGGCATGCTGCCTGAAAATGTCCCGACTGTCCACACGAAAAGCATCGCCCCTGCCTATGGTCACACTGCTGCACTGTATGCGGCCCACCGTAGATGACACACTCATCATGATACTGCTGCTGGTACATCGGCTGTGGAGAACCTCCTGGTCTCCGTCTCCTCTGAGACTCACGACCCTCAGACTGGAATCGTGGCGGCCCCGGGGGTCTCGATCTACTCGACTGTCCAAACTCAGGCGGCACTGGATGCCTCTCCCCGGAGCTGGTCCCTGGCGCTCTGTCCCTCTCTGACATGACCACTGATCCCCGGTCAACCCACCGAGCATGCTCAATCGCTGCATCTAAAGTCGGTGACCGATGCGAGTGAACAAGGTGATAAATGTCCTGGTGCAGCTCTCTCTCAAAAAGCTCAACCCTCTGGGCCTCATCCTGGCAACATGTGGCACACTGTTCAGCAACCGCTGAAACTCCCGAATGTACTCCTGAAGAGGCCGACTACCCTGCTGCAACCGTCGAAGATCCCCTTCCAGTTTCTGCTTTGCACTATCGGGAAAATAGGCCCCGCGTAGCAAAGCTCGAAACTCTGGCCAAATCAATAGCTGTACTCCCGGTGGTACCACTGGACGAACTCGACGCCACCAAATCTCGGCGTCATTCTCTGGGAAGTGTGCGGCCAGGTGCACCTGATGCTTCTCTTAAACAAACAAGCTCTCACACAGCTTTTTCATTGCTGCAATCCAGTTCTCTGCCTCCCGAGGCTCTGAACTCTGCCCTGAAAACTGCGGGGGATGAAACCGACTGTTGTACAACAACCGATCAGCGAGCTCTCGCTGCTCCTGCACTGTCAACGGTGCGATCTGGGCCGAAGTCGACGATGTCGCAGCCGGAGGTACTACTGGCGATACCACAGGGGGGCTCTCTGCTCAAGCAAACGCATCATGCGCTCCATGTTCTCTTCCCAACGCCTCAGCATCTGTGCCATCTTTGTCCATAACTCCTGGGTCTCGCTCTGCTCTGATAGCTCCGCCTCCCACGGCTACAAGCTCAATCCTACAAATCGGGGTGGGTCAGACTGCCGGGACTGGCTCCATCGACCGATGATGTCCCAAAGCTCTTCTACTATCCGCTATCCACCCTACCTCGGTGCCTCGGCACTACTCGTCGACACGGAGGGGGCTGCACACTCAATCGGTGCCACTGATATAGCTGGAGATGCCACTGCATGGGAAGAAAGTGCTGGAGGACACTCAAGCGGTACTGCAACTGGCTGTGCTCTCTGCTCCAACAGGCGTATCAAACGTTCCATGGCCTCCTCCTGGCATCGTAACACCTCAGACATCTGGGCTACCTGGGCCCGCAGCTCCCGGACCTCACTCTGCTCTATCTGCTCGGCCTCCCGCTGCTCGGGTTACTCATCAGATGCGGGATGTGCCCTCTTCGCTACACGACGTCTCAGGGGCATCGCAGTCAACTACAACAACAACACACATCAGGACACAACAACCATACGACCCAATCCAGCGAAAGTCTAAGACATGTCATCCATTCTATAGCATTATGTTGTCTGCAGCCAACATAATCGCTTAGGAGAATAAACATGCCAATCACTCATCCCGTCTATTGGGAGAGGTATAAAACTCAATCAGGACTCTCGCCAAAAGTCACGACTCTCACGTAGTCATCCTAATGTCCAACCACAAGCCTAGGGTTTCTAAGTCCACAATGACCTACAACCTAGGCTCTGATACCACTCTAATCTGTCACGCCCCGGCGTCGAAACTGCGACCCGGGCTCGCCAACAGATCCGCCGCCCATACGGGAAGCCCCGTATAGACGAAGCGACTAACCTGCAAAAGAAAGATACTATACTAAACTGCTAGAAAGAAAACTGCTAGAAATAAAAATAAAAATAATACAAGTCCAATTGATACAATCCAAGTCCTCACCCAAAGGTACAAAAGTCACTCTCAGCAATAAAGGAAAGTACAACTCTATCCCTCACTACAAAGTCTCTCAACAAGAAACTCTCAAAATAATAAGGGTACATCTACTCTCTGGACGACGACTGGTAGGGATCTAGCTCGCGACTCCCTCACCTCGATCAGAAGAAGCAGCAACAGGAGCAGAAGGAACAGGAGTAGAAGTCCCTGTGGGAAAAGACACCACGACGGGTGTGAGAACTGCGTCCCAAGTAGTTCTCAGTGGGTGCCGCCAACAAGCCTGACGGTCTGCCCACTAAGTCTACTAGAGGCATAAAGTAACAATATAAAACTGAAATGGAAGGGCTGGAAAAGTAACTCTACAGCTACTATGCCTCTATCTAGATGCTCAAAAAGTGGAACAGATGGAAACATGATGCATCTACTAACTCACACAGTATACTCACCCAATCTATACTGACTGCCGCATAGGGTCCAGTCAAACCTGCGCCCGCCTACTGCCGCACATCCTCAACAGGACGGGTCTACCGTAGGGTGTCCGTGACTGCCAAAACTGGCCCAGCCAGAGGGGTTGCGTCGACAAGTCGTGATAGGAAGTAACAGGCCCAACTCCGGAGTGGCACTCGAGGGGCGCGACCCCACCGAGGAAAGTATCCGCGTATCTCTGTCGAGCTCAATATGGCTCATGCAGGCTATAGTCCAAACCACGATCACAAGATCGACTAACAACACCAACGCTCACTCACAGGCTGGAAAACCACACAGCCAGGGCCACCATCCGCCAGACGGCGCCCACAACATAACACTAAACTCACAGGAAAGACCGACACCATAAGGGTTCGGAAACCCGATAGGCCGGTGCTTAGAACCCTATCAAACAAGAACAGACTCTAGGCTCCGCCTATCAAAGTTCCCGACCCCCTTATAGTTCGGGAACACAACAACCTCGGTACAACACGCAGAAGACACCAACCAGAGCCCGAAAGTTTCGGGAGACCTACACCTACAACCCTATCAAACAAGAACAGGTTCCAGGCTCGGCTCCCGTGGCTTCCGTCCCGACAAAGGAGCGACCCCTAGAACCCAGACCACTAGAATCCTTTCGAGTGGTGAGATTTACAGGAAAAAGGTGACATTTGTTATTGAAAACCATTTTCACTCAACCCACACAGGGTGAGGATTAAAAGTAGTACCCTTTTTGAAAAGCTATCTTGTTTTGAGAAGAAATCTATTTTTTTATAATTTTTAGTTCTTTTTTGAAAAACAGTTAGAAAACAAGTGTTTTACCCAAACCCCGAAGGGCTGATGCCTTTGTCCAATCAAACAAGAACAGACTCCAGCGGCCCTTCGATGCTTGGAAGAAAACATTGGTAGACTAAAATCATGTGTATGTCGAAAAGGGTTCTGGGTTCTAGGTCTGGCTAACACTAGTAAACTACTGCCACTAACACAGTGACGACAAACCAAACAGGGAAAAACAAGACCTCCCGGGACCACCGTTTACCCCAAACGGTTCCCGGTACAGACAAGCGACCCACTACATCTACCAGACTCCACTCTGCTCCCAAGCACGAGTGCAAATGCATCCCACACTAAAAAGAAGTCCCGACCGCTCGGCCCACTACTCGGGCGAGGATAACACTAAGTCCAGGAATGAAACATAATGTGTGGATGTCTAAACATAAATAACCCTTGCCCAAGTGAGGGTTTTCGACTGGTCTGGTTACACATGCAACATATGACGCGGGTGCAAGGTCAGGTTCCAAGATAACAAATATTTAACAGGTGGTAGGAAGCAGAAGAGATCTTACGATCATCAGATAAATACAACGAATATTAACATTCAAATTCTAGCATGCTACCAAGTCCAATCACTATCATGCATGATTCTATATCAATAGAATTAGTGCACAATCCATAGATCCTGAAAGCAAAGCCACCCACCTCGGTTTGCCACCAATTGCTCGTAGACACTTGCAATTGGTCTCCGCGCGATTCCTTGCCTCCACCGGAGGCCGCACGCAAAACGGTGCACGGTGCCGGAGTCCGCACGCTAAACGAAGTCCGCACGCAAAACGGTGCACGCCGCCGGAGTCCGCATGCAAAACGGAGCACGGTGCCGGAATCCGCACGCAAAACGGAGCACGATGCCGGAATCCGCACGCAAAACGGAGTCCGCACGCAAAACGGAGCACGCTGCCGGAGTCCGCACGCAAAACGGAGCACGGTGCCGGAATCCGCACGTAAAACGGAGTCCGCACGCAAAACGGTGCAGTAAAACACGGTCCCTAACACGCATAAGAGCAAGGGGTCAAATCCAATGTCCAAAAGGACCCCTCAAAACTGTGCCAAAAACACCGCAAAAATCAACACGCGGGACCTACCTCGACAGCGTCGCGCCGTCCAACGCGCATGTGCGTTCATCCGGCTAAATAGAACGCCTTGCGCGCTCCACGTGGTCGCCGACGTGCCGCTCCACCCAACGAAACCTCCTCCCACTCTTTCCCCTTGTGCTCGGTTAGAGAAGAAAAGGAAAAAGAGAGGAGATGGGTGCGCGGTGGAGAAGAAAGAAGAAGAAGGAGGAGGGAAAAGGGGGGGTCCATTGGACCCAGTCCACGGCGCCCCCCAATGGGGAACCGCCACGTGGCGGTCCACCCACAGGGACGCGCGCGCCAGCCCAGGCGCACGCCTCCTGCGCCACGCGGGCGCGCTCCCCAGCGCGCCACGTTGACGCGGTAGCCCGCGCGCCACACGGGCGCGGGACACCGAGCGCGCCACACGGGCGCGCGCCCCCGCGTGGGCGCCTCTCGCGTCCGCGCGGGCGCCAATGGGGGCCCGTCACGTGGCGGCCCCCACGCTGACCCGCGCAGGAACGCGCGCGCACCCATGCGCGCGCCTGCAGCGCGCCTTGCGTAGCACGCCACGCGCCTCGAGCCGCGTGCCATCGCCTCGGGATCCGCACGCGGTACCTCGGAATTCGTGTCGTCTCGATATTCGCGCACGTTTCACCCGTTTAAGTCCGGAAATGGCCAATTTTGACTGTTTTCGCACGCTGAGTCCGTTTTTGGCATCCATTCGACGCACAACGGACTCAATACACCAAAGATAAGTGTTTTCTCACCACCAAGCACACGGTCGAAACATTTTCGCGCGTTGAGTCCGTTTTTGGCATCCATTCGACGCACTTTGGACTCAATACATCACAAATAGGTGTTTTCTCACCACCAAGCACACGGTCGAAACGTTTTCGCGCGTTGAGTCCGTTTTTGGCATCCATTCGACGCACAACGGACTCAATACACCACAAGTAGGTGTTTTCTCACCACCAAGCACACGGTCGAAACGTTTTCGCGCGTTGAGTCCGTTTTTGGCATCCATTCGACGCACAACGGACTCAATACACCACAAATAGGTGTTTTCTCACCACCAAGCACACGGTCGAGTCGCACGGGGATTCCGGGACACCACACTCTCCCCCACTAAAAAAAAGTTTCGGCCTCAAAACTAAAACACACCCCTTTCCCAACCAAGGAAAGAGAAGCCCAACATCAGGAACATCATCAACCCCAACTCTCTATTTGAAAGCAGCCGAAAATAGCGAAAAGTCCGAAAATTTCAAAAGACCGATGCCTTCACCCCAATCAAACAAGAACAGGTTCCAGCATCGTCTCCATTTATGGAGTAGCCCTTTCGAAATTTTCGTCCCGTTCGCCAGTTTCGGCGTAAAGACGAGAAAACGAGGAGAGAGGTGTTGAAGCTGTCCCTGCTGTGGCCGCAAACAAAAACTACAATCTACCAACTCCAACCTCCTCAGGCCAAGCAGGGGTGCAAAAACTCAAACTTCGACGACGAGGAAAGAAAGTCATACCTGATACAATGCGATCCGCTATCCTGCCGCCCTCCAACCGGACGGCCCAACTCATCCTCTCGATGTGGGTGGTCGTCGCTCTGTCTGCCACGACGTCGTGGCCCTATCTTCCTGGCGGTAAATCGGAGGAGCTCCTTCATCCTGAAGAGGTAGCGGGGGTGCCGTCGCAAGCGGCATTGCCGTAAGTACTGCTCGAGGGCATGCTGCCTGAAAATGTCCCGACTGTCCACACGAAAAGCATCGCCCCTGCCTATGGTCACACTGCTGCACTGTATGCGGCCCACCGTAGATGACACACTCATCATGATACTGCTGCTGGTACATCGGCTGTGGAGAACCTCCTGGTCTCCGTCTCCTCTGGGACTCACGTGATGGGTTATATGTAATATAGATCTAAATAGGGGAAGAAATACCTAGAGGGGGGTGAATAGGTGTAAACGTATAAACACTCAAAAATCATTGCGATAAAAAAACCCAATGCGGAAATAAAAATAACACGCAAGATTTTTACGTGGAAAAACTCCAAACCGGAGTGAAAAAACCACGGGACCGATACCACGGCGAAATCCACTAGAATTAAAACACGTACAAGGTGATTTACCGTACACACTTATGACTCAACCTTTTCCATACGCTCCTAGAGGATCTTCTCCGCTCGCTCCACGACGCTTCTCGAATCCACGATCTGCGCCCAACGCCGAATCCACGGCGTCCAACGTCGAATCCACGACGTCCGACCGAATCCACGGTCTTCACCCAGTAGCACCCTTCGAATCCACGAACGTGCCTCGCTCCGAATCCACGAGAGCGGTTGAACCTTGAATCCACAAGGACACGCGAATCCACGCGCCGATTTTGGGGTAAATCGTTGTTTTTGGGTGGTGATGATCCGCCGAATACTTAGATCAAAGATAGATAGGAAATACCATCTAAGTATTCATTAGTTTAATTCAACTCAAGATGTGAGTATGAAAACCTAGAATCAAACTAATCAATATAGATGAAGAAACATAGAGTAATATCTAATGATTTCTTTTCTTCTCTCTATGTGGATCTTACGCCGTATAAGATGATATATTATTTTGACGGCTCTATGTATTATGTGGATTATGTGGATTAACCCTAGAAAAAGAATCATAGGGTCTATTTATAGGTTAGAAACATTTGGAAGGAGATAAGAATCAAAAACCAACTATTTCTGGAAATTTTACGGACGGCGATCCGGATCGGATTTGGGCGATCCGGATTGCAGTAGCAAGAAAGACGATTTCCAGAAAAATAATCGTTCGGGATCCGGATCGAAAAGGCCGATCCGGATCGTTCATACAGTTTCACCAAACATCAACGTTCGGGATCCGGATTGCAAACCCTGATCCGGATCGTGCAAGCAAAGAGGTAAAACTAGTGTTCGGGATCCGGATCATGAAATGCTGCGATCCGGATTGAACCAGTGTATGAACGAACACCCTTCGGGATCCGGATTGGAATGTACGATCCGGATCCTGAACATGTCCCATGTCCAGTTTTTGATTTTTATGCAATGAAAAATTCTTCCAGGTGTTTCTACACTACCAGAAGTATTCGGATCACCAATAATCTTTAGTTAAACATACCTGATCCTTTTGAATTCTTCTTTCTTGAGATTGAGTTAAATGATCCAACTTTCTTCACCTTCAATCTTCAAGACTTGAACCTTTCACGAAACTACGCCAACTCAAAATCCGTAACAATCTCCCCCTTTGGCGGTTTCGTGACAAAACACAGATCCACTAAAGAAAATTCAAAAAGATATTTTTGTTGCTATCACCATACAACAAAAATTTACAATGGAGATCCAAAAATTTAAAAACATGAGATATAAACTCCTAAAACAGACTCTAGACTTAGACATCTGTACTCTCTGCACAAAGAAATTATTCTTGACAAAAAGAATCGTTAGATACCTCAAGAATATTTAGCATTCACAACCTAACAGAGATAGAGTTTATGCTCACCATGACATTGAGTAATTTAGATATGTAATAAGATCACCATCAAACATTGACATATCTTTTAAGCAATAAAATTCCAAATGTCATAACTTTGCTTTGTTAGTAATCAAACAACTTGTTAGTAATAATACATGTCCAAATAGTTAGTCGAATAGTTAGTAGGAACATGCAACAAATCACAAGATAAAAACCAAAGTTGTGATACTTACCCTTCACCAAAGTCAAAGTTGAAGTGATACTTACCTTGATGTTCACACATTCACATCATCATTGTTCAATCATTGTTCAAGTTCTCTCTAAACTCTCTCCCCCTTTTGGTCACAAACTAAGCCAAAATCACAAAAATTTAAGGAGAGTTAAAAATTTCAAAAATGTAAGGAAATGTAAGAACTAGAACTAAGAGTAAGTCCTAAAAACTGAACTAAAATCTAAGAAGGTAAAAGCCTGCACAAAAAGATTAAGATCTGAACACAACAAAAGTTTGAGGACAACTCAATCATCTGAGTCAGAGTCTTCAGAGCTCGTGCAGCCTAGTTTCTTCAAGATTTCTTTAAGCATTTCTGACATCGTAGAACATTCTTGTTTCATCTCATGTATGTCCTTGGACATCTTTCTGAGTCCTAGAGTCATTTTTTTCTTGTTCTTGTTTGAGGGAAGACTCCAAGTTCCCCTTTTGGTCAATTCTTCTGGAATTTGAAGACCGTTGTGTGACGATTGACGGAGCAGTCTGTCCTTCATTCCGAGGAGATCTTCTTGGCAAAGAATGTGAGTTGTCAAGAGGTTCATTGCTTGGCGCATTCTTTTTCTTGGCTTGCTGCTTAAGTATTGAGGAAGACTTCAGTAGCTTCTTTTTCTTTAGGTAAACCTTATTTTCTTCATCAATGCCTTGTTGTACTTCGTCAAGAAATGTGTCCCAATCTTCTTCGTCTTCTGATTCAGTGTCAATTTGGGAGATATTCCTTGGGTTCTCTTGACATGGTTCATTTATTACAATACCTCGAGCTCGTCCAGGTCGTCGAGCGAGTCTTTTTCTTTTTAGTATGGATGAAAAGGTCATTGGTGCTTTTCCTTTTTCCGTAGCAGTGAGCGGAGCCTTTTCATTTGATGTCTCTGCACGGGCTTTTCCTTTTGAAGCAACAGAGGTTTTCTGTGGCGATTTTTCAGGATGTGTTTCATCCTCTGACAACTCATCCCAGTTGACTTCATCCTTATTAGCTCTCTTGGGCTTGACAGTGTCTCTTGTATTTACCATAGCCGCCAGAAGGAAAATAATCCAAGTGATCACCATTTTGATTGCTAGTGAAAAATGTATCCTGTGAAGACCAACTCAAGAACACATGATAAATTGTTAATTTTCAAAGATTTGAAAAATTGTACCCAAACAATCACATTCATGTAGAGAGACTAAGAATCAAATTAGTTTTGCAAAAGGACTTTTAAAAATAGATCAATTGCATGATTTTCGAAAATCCTTATTATATGCCCTAAAACCGAAATTTTAGAAATCGATGCCTAAAAATCCGTTGATCAGAAGAATACCTAGCATATAATCAAAACTAATCTACCCAGAGTTCTTATTTCAAAAGAAATTTGACCAAAAAACATTCAAAAACGAAAAAGATAGAAAAATCTCATCACGTTTTGAAGAAAATAGAGAAAAACTGTGAAAAACGGGATTTTGATCAATAAAACTTACTTGTATTCGAAGAACTTGAGTTAGGAAAGCTCCAAGGTGCAATAGTTCTAGAGAGAGAGGCTCTAGAGACTTGAGAACAAAAGATTAAGGTAAAAGAAATCAAAACCCTCTTGTTCTTATTAAAACCCTAGCCGTGATCCGGATCGGATCGAGATTTCGATCCGGATCGGCCAGCCGCAGGAAGAAGCCTGCGTTCGGGATCCGGATCATCTTGCCCGATCCGGATCGGCTCCAACTTTTTCTTCAGAAAATTTAGAAAAATTTCATAAGATCCAGAAAAAGTATGTAAGCACAATTGTGTATCAACTTTAAACAAAAATCATCGTTTCATACAACAAGAATTAGATTATGCCAAATCTATCAATAATATCCAAAAATGAAACGAGAATTTACAAAAATTAAATCCCTTAAAGTTGAACACCTTCAATTTCATCTAACTTGATCTTATGAGTAATGCCTTTATCAAATCATCAATTCGGTAAAGAAAATGAAATACAAAGATCAATAGATGTTTGAAATCCCAAATATGGTAGATAATTTATCTAGACAATCTGTTGAAGAGAGTGGCTCTTTGAGCATCTTTCTTTAAAATCCCACCTTATACAACCTTGAAATTTGACGGAGTCAAGTATTTCAACATGCATTTTACTTAATCAAAAATTGAACAACCATGCTTGGTATACATGTGGTAGCTGCACACAATACTCGGACGACCGAGGTGGTAGCTCTTTCCTCCATGTGGTGGTAGTTTTCACACTCCTCATTGGGATGTAACTCTTTCCACATCTTTTGAGCATTTTACATTTCATTGACTCCCCCTCAATTGGCTATCAATTATTTAAGATATAAAGTATTCAACCAAAAATTGATCTCGATTTCATACTCGACTAAGCAGTCAAATAAGATAATGACTATACCAAGAGATCATTGAGAGAGAAATTGACTTTGATCACTTAGAAGATGATTTAATTAACATAAATGATCATTGCAACAGTGAAATATTATGATGGCAAAAGCATAATAAATTTCTAAATGTGGGAAAAGATGCAATTAAAGTCAATTATGATCTATGCTCAATTAATGTCCTATGTACAAACATAGATAATGAACAAAACAAAACAAAAACAAAACCTATCCTAAGCAAAGGTTTCAAAAAGAAGTTTATTTCAAGGAATGCATTCCAATTGCTTTTCGTAAATGAATAAAACGTTTTTGATCCAAAGGTTTTGTTAAAATGTCAGCTAATTGATCCTCAGTTGAAATATATGAAAGTTGAAGAGTATTTGATTCAACTAGCTCTCTAAGAAAATGATATCTAAGTTCAATATGTTTTGTTCTAGAGTGCAACACAGGGTTTATAGAAATGTTAATTGCACTTGTGTTGTCACAAAGAATTATTACCGAAGATGCTGAAATTCGGAAGTCGCTCAACACACTTTTCATCCAAATGAGTTGGGTTGAACAACTACCCGCTGAAATGTATTCCGCTTCGGCAGTCGAGAGTGCTATGCAATTCTGCTTTTTACTGTGCCATGCAACAAGGCAATGGCCAAGATAGAAGCATGCACCACTCGTGCTTTTCCGATCATCCACTGATCCTGCCCAATCGGCATCTGAGTATCCAACAATATCCAAACTAGTTCCCATAGGGTACCAAATTCCGAAATTAATTGATCCTTTGATGTACCGGATGATCCTTTTCACCGCTTTCAGGTGAACCTCCTTTGGTGCTGATTGATATCTCGCGCAAATCCCAACACTAAAGGATATATCCGGGCGACTAGCCGTGAGGTAAAGTAGACTTCCAATCATACTTCGATACAGTTTCTCGTCTACATTCTCACTTTGTGAATCACTTCCAAGTCCCTTGTGGCTAGTTCCCATTGGAGTCGGAAAATCCTTCGAATTTTCTAAGTCAAACTTTTTAACCAACTCCATTGCATACTTGGATTGAGTCAAGTGAATACCTTCATCATTTTGTTTAATTTGCAATCCAAGGAAATAAGTCAATTCGCCCATCATGGACATCTCAAATTCGCTTTCCATGGTCTCCGCGAATTTAGAAGCATCATTATCTCTTGTTGCGCCAAATACAATGTCATCGACATAGATTTGTGCTACAATGAAATTGCTTTGATAATGCTTCACAAAGAGAGTCCTGTCAGCTCCCCCTCGAGTATAGCCCTTCTCCAAAAGGTGCTTTGTCAACCTTTCGTACCAGGCTCGCGGTGCTTGTTTCAGACCGTAAAGAGCCTTTTTCAAACGAAAAACATGGTTAGGTTGTTTATGGTCTACAAAACCTTTCGGTTGAGCCACATAAACTTCCTCATTTAAAAACCCATTTAGAAACGCGCTCTTAACGTCCATTTGAAATAATTTGATTTTAAAATGACAAGCAATAGCAAATAGTATACGAATGGACTCGAGTCTAGCTACAGGGGCGAGTGTTTCATCAAAGTCTATACCTTCTACTTGAGAGTAGCCTTGAGCAACTAATCGTGCCTTGTTCCTGATGATAGTACCATCCTCATTTTTCTTGTTCTTGAAAATCCATTTGGTACCTATCACATTATGTTGCTTTGGAGGCTTCGTTAATTCCCAGACTTTTTGTTTCGCTCAAATTGATGGAGCTCTTCCTGCATTGCTTTAATCTAGTAGTCATCCTGAAGAGCTTCATCTATGTTCTTTGGTTCGATTAAAGATACGTAGCAAGCGAATCCACAAAACCAACTGCCTCCGAGTTCTAACTCCTTCTTGTGGATCTCCAATAATATTCGATTCCGGATGATCCTTGGAGATTCGTAACGTTTGTTGAAACGGAGTACTCGGAGGTATATGAGATGATTCCTGCACATCAGATAAACTTGAAGAACATTAGATGCATCATTAATATTGGAAGTATTATTATGAGAAGATGCAATGGCAGGTGAATCATCATCTAGAGAGATATCGAGGGTAGATTTTCCAGATCCAAAGTGAAAAGCTTCATCTACTTTAACATTTATAGATTCTATGATCGTCTTAGATTCCAAGTTAATACTCGATATGCTCTACTATTTGTAGAATACCCCAAGAAAATCCCTTCGTCACTTCGAGAGTCAAACTTTCCAAGATTTTCACGGTCACGTAAAATGTAACACCGACTCCCGAAGATGCGAAAATATTTGATGTTGGGTTTCTACCACACCATAGTTCATATGGGTATTTAACGTTCCCGGGCGCAAATAAACTCGATTAATACATAGATTGCAGTGTTCACAGCTTCAGCCCAAAAATGTAGCGGTAAATTCCGGCTGTGAAGCATAACACGTGCCATCTCTTGAACAACCCGGTTTTTGCGCTCGACAACACCATTCTGTTGAGGTGTATAGGGTGCAGAGAATTCATGCTTAATACCGTTTGAAGTGCAAAAGTCAATGAATTTAGAGTTAACGAATTCTCCACCTCTATCACTTCTAACACGAATGATCGTTTTCATTCTTTTCAATCATAATACGAAGGCAAATCCTCGTGAAAAGAATCAAAAGTATCAGCTTTCTCTTTTAAAATACTACCCAAGAATACCGAGAGAAATCATCAATCATCAAGAAAATATACCATTTACCTCCCAAAGATGGTTGACGAGTTGGCCCCATTAAATCATGTGTTAAAAGTTCCAAAGGCCGTTTTGTACCAACGTGGTTCAAGTTCTTGTGTGCAGTACTGGACTGTTTTCCCTTTTGGCAACCACCACACACAATGTTGTGTTTAAATAAAAGTTTTGGAACCCCCTTGACCACGTCCTTGTTTGAAATTCTAGCAAGTTCCTTAAAATTTATGTGACCTAGCCTTTCATGCCAAATTGTTTCATTAATCAAAGAAACTAGATTACATTTTCTGAAATTTTATTAGGAACAACATAGCAATTGTTTTGAGATCTAGCCCCTTTAAAAAGAAGACATGGTCCTTATCAGTTACACACACTTCAACAGATGAAAAGTTAACTGAAAAACCATTGTCGCAAAGTTGACTTATGCTTATGAGGTTAGTCTTAAGACCATCAACAAATAACACATTATTTAGAACCGGGCCATCTGGAATAGCTACTGTTCCTTTTCCAACAATTTTGGAAGATCGACCGTCTCCGAAAACAACGAGTCCTCCGGAGATTTTCTCAAGATTTTTGA
Source organism: Tillandsia leiboldiana (assembly GCA_029204045.2). Classification (NCBI taxonomy): domain Eukaryota; kingdom Viridiplantae; phylum Streptophyta; class Magnoliopsida; order Poales; family Bromeliaceae; genus Tillandsia; species Tillandsia leiboldiana. Next base: position 42,148 of record JAQNDB010000425.1, on the reverse strand, counting down.
AAACTATTTTTGTCACCGGTCATAGTGACGGGAACACCCGCTATCCAGATACCAAGACGAACTATCATATGCATGCAAGGAAACATTGGTAACAAGACAAGGAAAATTTCACCTTTGCGCACCCAAACCTTTTTGGAATGCGTCGGTAATGGTCGTGAAGTTATATGCCTAGGTGAAAGCGTCTTGTTAAAACGATTGCTGCTCCTTGATGAAGTCGTCTTGCGCGGTGAACTACCAAGGTTCTTTTCCTTCAATTGATTTGCTTTGATTTCCGAGGAATCACCTTTGTGGTAGTCATTGCAAGAGGTGTTTGAGGTGAGCGTTTGACTCCCGTCTTGCAATATCTTCTTATGTGCCCTGAAACACCACAACGAAAACATACCTTAGATCTTGACGATCCCAAAGAGGATGAAGTAGGTTTGTTGTCGTTGTTTGTCTTGAATTCCGGTGTCGGAGGAGGAGATACCGACTGAGGCACAAAAACTGTCCCACTCGAACTTGGACTGTTTCCAGTTTGAGTGTATCCGAGGCCGAACCGATTTGATTGACCAAGACCAAGAAGTCTATCCAACTTACTCCTTCCTGAAGAGAATCGCTGTAAGTCATCCTTGAGTTGGAAAATGGTCTTTGTCATTTCCAGGTTATCCTGTCGAGCCTCGTTGTAGAGCTTTGAGAAGTGATTCGCTTTATCCACCAGATTTGTATGTTCCTTCTCAAAAAGCTCATTGGACTCTTGAAGGGAAACATTTACTTTTATCAGATTTTCCCTTTCCACTTCAAGAGCGTTTGAGAGAGAAGTTGCCCTTTTTGCTTCTTCTTCGAGATCATGCAATCTCCCTCTCAAACTCTTGTTTTGCTTAGCCACTTTCTTTGAATCCCTCAAAAGTCTGTGGTAGGCTAGAGCAAAATCTTCACCTTCCGAATCATCCGATTCATTGTCCGTTGCATTCTTTTCAACAGTGGAGTTGGACAATGACTCGGATGTACTTGCCATAAAGCACATGAAGGGTGAAGATGTGGACGCGTGGAATGCCGTGGAGCTCTTTTCTTCATCACTTGAAGACGACTCATTTGACGTTGAGTTGTCATCCCAAGTGACGACTTGCATCGCCTTCTTCTTTGCCGGATACTTGTTGGACACTCCGTTGCAATGTGGCCGTAGCCTCGACATTTGAAGCATTGTAGTTGTCCCTCTGAACTTTTCTTATCCTTTGAGAAGTTCTCTTGCTTTCTTGACTTGTAACTTGAAGTACCCTTGCCTTTGTTCGACTTTCCGAAGGATGGAGATTTACTTGAATTACCCCTTCGAAAGTTGCGGCGAAACTTCCTTGTCAAGAGAGCGAGCTGCTTCTCAAATTCCTCCATAGAAAGGTTCTCGTCATCGTCTGAGGAGGATGTATCCGCGTCTTCTTCCTTAGTTGTTTTCAACGCATAACCTGAAGACTTAGAAGAGGATGCTTTTCCAGAAGAATTGTTAGTAGTAAATGTCATTTCATAAGTTTGTAATGAACCAACTAATTCTTCTACACGTATTTCGTCCGGGTGTTTAATAGTTTCAATGGCTGTAACCTTTGGGCGAAATCGTTCAGGAAGAGTTCTTAAGATCTTTCTTACAATCTTAAATTCTGGAATCTTCTCTCCCAGGTTAGCACATGAGTTTACGATGTCTTGCAATCGTGTATAGTAGTCCGTGAAAGATTCATTTTCTGCCATCAAGATAGAGTCAAACTTGCTCGTAAGCATTTGCAGTTTCTGAATCTTCACGAGGTTAGTTCCCTCATGTGTAACCTGAAGAACATCCCAGATTTCTTTCGCAGTCTCACATGCCGAGACGCGAGAGAATTCAGTTTGAGATAAGGCATTAAAAATAGCATTAATTCCCTTGCCATTGTAAGAAGATGAATCTAACTCTTCCTTGGTCCATTTCGACCTAGGTTTTAAGGTGCGAACATCAGAGATAATTTCAGTTGGATTAGACCATCCTAATTCAATTGATTGCCACACCCTTTCGTCGATGGAAATTAAAAAGGCTTTCATCCGTACTTTCCAGTACGCATAATTTGTTCCATCAAAGAAAGGGGGTCGATTGATGTTTCCACCTTCAACCATTGTTTACAACCCTATTCCCGCTCTGATACCACTTGTTGGGTTATATGTAATATAGATCTAAATAGGGGAAAAAACACCTAGAGGGGGGTGAATAGGTGTAAACGTATAAACACTCAAAAATCGTTGCGATAAAAACCCAATGCGGAAATAAAAATAACACGCAAGATTTTTACGTGGAAAACTCCAAACCGGAGTAAAAAACCACGGGACCGATAACACGGCAGAAATCCACTAGAATTAAAACACGTACAAGGTGATTTACCGTACACACTTACGACTCAACCTTTTCCATACGCTCCTAGAGGATCTTCTCCGCTCGCTCCAGACGCTTCTCGAATCCACGATCTGCGCCCACCGCCGAATCCACGGCGTCCAACGTCGAATCCACGACGTCCGACCGAATCCACGGTCTTCACCCAATAGCACCCTTCGAATCCACGAACGTGCCTCGCTCCGAATCCACGAGAGCGGTTGAACCTTGAATCCACAAGGACACGCGAATCCACGCGCCGATTTTGGGGTAAATCGTTGTTTTTGGGTGGTGATGATCCGCCGAATACTTAGATCAAAGATAGATCGGAAATACCATCTAAGTATTCATTAGTTTGATTCAACTCAAGATGTGAGTATGAAAACCTAGAATCAAACTAATCAATATAGATGAAGAAACATAGAGTATTCTCTAATGATTTCCTTTCTTCTCTATATGTGGATCTTAGCCGTATAAGATGATATATTATATGACGGCTATTATTATTGGATTATGTGGATTAACCCTAGAAAAAGAATCATAGGGTCTATTTATAGGTTAGAAACCCTAGGAAGGAGATAAGAATCAAAAACCTAACATTTCTGGAAATTTTACGGACGGCGATCCGGATCGGATTTGGGCGATCCGGATTGCAGTAGCAAGAAAGACGGTTTCCAGAAAAACAAGGTTCGGGATCCGGATCGAAAGGCCGATCCGGATCGTTCATACAGTTTCACCAAACATCAACGTTCGGGATCCGGATTGCAAACCTGATCCGGATCGTTCAAGAAGATGGTAAAACTAGTGTTCGGGATCCGGATCAAGAGAGCTACGATCCGGATTGAACCAGTGTATGAACGAACACCTTCGGGATCCGGATTGGAATGTACTGATCCGGATCCTGAACATGTCCCAAGTCCAGTTTTTGATTTTTATGCAATGAAAAATTCTTCCAGGTGTTTCTACACTACAAGAAGTATTCGGATCACCAAAATCTTTAGTTAAACATACCTGATCCTTTTGAATTCTTCTTTCTTGAGATTGAGTTAAATGATCCAACTTTCTTCACCTTCAATCTTCAAGACTTGAACCTTTCACGAAACTACGCCAACTCAAATTCCGTAACATCACGACCCTCAGACTGGAATCGTGGCGGCCCCGGGGGTCTCGATCTACTCGACTGTCCAAACTCAGGCGGCACTGGATGCCTCTCCCCGGAGCTGGTCCCTGGCGCTCTGTCCCTCTCTGACATGACCACTGATCCCCGGTCAACCCACCGAGCACGCTCAATCGCTGCATCTAAAGTCGGTGACCGATGCGATGAACAAGGTGATAAATGTCCCTGTTGCAGCTCTCTCTCAAAAAGCTCAACCTCTGGCCTCATCTGGCAACATGTGGCACACTGTTCAGCAACCGCTGAAACTCCTGAATGCACTCCTGAAGAGGCCGACTTACCCTGCTGCACCGTCGAAGATCCCCTCCAGTTTTCTGCTTTGCACTATCGGGAAATAGGCCAAATCAATAGCTGTACTCCCGTGGTACCCTGGACACTCGACGCCACCAAATCTCGGCGTCCTTCTCTGGGAAGTGTGCGCAAGCTGCACCTGATGCTTCTCTTGAACAAACAAGCTCTCACACAAGCTTTTCCATGCTGCAATCCAGTTCTCACCTCCCGAGGCTCATGAACTCTGCCCTGAAAACTGCGGGGGAATGAAACCGACTGATGTACACAACCGTCAGTGAGCTCTCACTGCTCCTGCACTGTCAACGGTGTACGATCTGGGCCGAAGTCCGACGTGCTCGCAGCCGACGTACTACTGGCTATCACCACATTGGGCTCTCATGCTCAAGCAAACGCATCATGCGCTCCATGTTTCTCTTCCCGACGCCGCAGCATCCTTGCCATCTCGGTCCATAACTCCTGGGTCTCGCGCTTCTCTGATAGCTCCGCCTCCCACGGCTCAACTCAATCCTGCAAATCGGGGTGGTCAGACTGCCGGGACTGGAAAAAGGTGACACATTTGTTATTGAAACCATTTTCACTCAACCCACACAGGGTG